>MVGU01001448.1:0-115470 GCA_002005505.1 Botryococcus braunii | reverse complement strand
GAGCTCCTTTACCCACGAGGCACGGTTGTGAAGTGTGTGGGACTGACAGGGGTTCAAGTTCCTGAACCAGCAATTCAAGAGTTTGGCTCAGCAGGCACTAAGATGGGTCCTCAGCGCCCTACACGCCTCAGCAGAATGGGGTGGCGGAGAGGATGAATAGGACCCTGAAGGAGCGAACAAGGACTCTGTTGGTCCATGCTGCAGCAGACCCCTCCCTTTGGAAGGAGGCGCTTGAGACAGCTACCCTCCTCTACAATGTGGGTCCTACTTCAGGCAGGTCCCTGACCATGGAATTCTGGTGTCACCTGATGTCGTCTGCGCACGTTTTGTAGCCATGTGCACATTCCCAGTGCAAAGGTCTGTTTTGGCCAACCATCCCTGGATGTTTACTGTTATTTCCCAGTCTAAACGTATCGTGTGTACGTGGGGAATGGAGTGTGGAAGGAGAGTAGGACGTCAGCTTATCGAGCACTGAGGGGGCTGAGAGAGTGGGTCTATCAAAGTCAGCCTGGTCTGTCTATGATTCTAGGATATCACCCCCCCTTGGCAGTGAGAATCTGGCAACGCCTCAAGCAATTCCCTCTGCTGCTCCACCCACGTTCTGGGATGAGGAGGATGACCATGGAGTGGAGACGCTTCCACTGGGCTCCTGGACCTCTGGACTTTGTGCTGGGGATCAGTCTGGAGACGGGACCACAGCAGCACATGACCAAGGAAACCCCACCAGCCTGGATTCTACTGTTGGGACCCCAGAACCATCTCAGCACTCGTGGTCGGTGCTTGAGCATATGCAGAATCTGGCCAGGGGGGTGTAGAAACTCAATCCCAGGTAGAAAAAATGCAGAAGGTACAAGAGGGTTGCGAATGCAGGGAAGTCACAAATTCCCCTTCCTCCAGGGACCACCCTTACAAGGAGCAGCGTTATGTACAGCGCGTGGCTAGGAGAGAGCATTCTGACATCCCATTGCATGCCCCTGACCCAGGTCAGGCAATTGTGAGTGAGCCAAACATGGTTGGTCTCCCTGATATGCAGGGGCAGGTTGAGACAGTCGAGGCTATGTTCGGTGCAGATGTAAGAGATGAGAGCAGTGGGTTAGACATGCCAGCAGTAGGGGAAGCTGGTGCCCAATCCCAGTCACTGGCTAGTCATGCTTATGGTGTGCAGGCTGACATTGTAGGCGCAGCTCAGGCAAGTCTGGGTAGTGTGCCCAAGTGTGAGTCCAGGAGAGAGAGAGAGCTGCTGCTCCCCTCTGCATTGCGGAAGGTGCGAGAATGTAAGGGTGCTGCACATGAGTCCAGTAGTCAAGGAGAGAGAGAGAGACTTGAGAAGGAATCAGATAATCCCGGCAGTACTGCCCAGTCCCAGCATAAGGTACATAATGTACCTTATTCTGGCAACCAGGGAGAGAGAGAGAGAGAAGGAACAGCATCAGTAAGGCTGACAGCCCTGCTGCACCACAGCATAAGGTACAGAGTGTACCTTCTGTCACGTTGGGAAAAGTTCACGTGCCCTCAAACTTGAGGGAAGCCCAGCGCTCACCTCAGTGGGAGTTTTGGCAGCAGGCAATGCAAGAGGAGATGGAGTCTTTAGACACCCATGAGGTTATGCAGTATGTGGAAAGACCCCATGGGCAGAAAGTTATCCCTGTTCATTGGATTTTTTCTACAAAAAACGATGCACATGGGAATGTCACTCGGTTTAAAGCAAGATTGGTTGCCCAGGGTTGCAGACAGATTCCTGGTATAGATGTTGGTGAGGTTTTTGCACCTACCAGCAGCTATGGTGCTAGGAGAGCTGTGCTGGCAGTGGCTGCCACACAAAATCTTGAGATCCACCAAGTGGATATCAAGACAGCTTTTCTCAATGGGGAGTTGGAGGAAGAGGTCTATGTGACCCAACCACCAGGATTTGAGAATGGCAACACGAGAGTTGTGTGCAAGCTCAGGAAGGCACTCTACGGTCTTAAGCAAGCCCCACGGGCTTGGCACAAGACCTTGAGCGACAAGTTGAGCGTGATGGGGTATAGTGTGTGCAAGAGCGACGCTGGGGTATACATCAGGAGGGCCCCTGATGGTAATCTGTCGTTTATTCTTGTTTATGTCGATGATCTTCTCATAGTTGCCAGAGTGGTTGCAGAGATTGAGTGGGGGAAAGAGTTATTGAAGAAGGACTTCACCATCCATGATTTGGGAGAGGTGAATGATTTCCTGGGGTGTCAGGTCCTACGCAATAGAGTTCAGGGCACTATTTCCATGAGTTGCACTCCCAAGATTGATGCTCTTGTGGAGAAGTTTGGCGTTGCTGATGATGGACGTGGGGTTGATACCCCCATGTCCAAGGACTTCGTGGCTAGCAGCAGACCCGAGTCCTCAGATGGTATGTCACATGGGGCTGGTACCCCTCTGCCACCTGGTCATCGATACTGCGAGTTAATTGGATCGTTACTGTACATAGCCAATACGACCCGGCCTGACATTTCTCAGGCTGTTGGAGTGTTGTCAAGGTATAGAATGACACCCACTACCTCACACTGGAATGAGGCCATTCGAGTGCTGAAGTACTTGAGAGATACCAGAGAGTTAGCTCTTACTCTGGGTGGAAAGGGCCCTGAGCTAGAAGGCTATGTTGATGCCGACTATGCTGGGGACCTGGACCACAGGTATTCCACCACTGGCTATGTTCTATCAGTCTATGGTAGTGCCGTGGTTTGGGGAACAAGAAGCAGAGCTCAGTTGCTACCTCAACTGTGCAAGCTGAGTTTATGGCAGCTGGCCATATTGTGAAGGAAGCCAACTGGCTAAGGGGCTTCTTGGAAGAGATAGGGGCTGCACCTTGGAGGGTCAAAATTTTCTGTGACAACCAAGGATGCATTTCTAATTTACGGAACCCCCTGTATTCCAAATTCACAAAGCACGTTGCAGTAAGCTTCCACTACGCTAGGGAAGCTATGGCACTTGGGCAGGTAGATATCCTCTATGTGGAATCTGCACGCAATGTGGCTGACATTATGACCAAGCCACTTGCCAAGCCCGTGTTTGTTGGTCATCGTGATTCACTAGGTTTGAGAAGATACACTTAAAGCATGCAGGCAAGGGGAAGTGTTGAGTTCTGAACATTATTATTGAATGCCTTGTGCTTTAAGTGATCTTCATGTGTGCACTATTAGGATATGGGTCCATTGAGAACATAAGGTACCTTGAGACACGGCAGATTCTGGACGTTTTCGAACATAAGGTACAATCCTATCTAGATCACACGTTTGTCGGATGAACTCTTAAGGCTGCCCCACCGGAGTGAATACCAACTGGTTGTGAAAGATGCTGGGCATCACCAGATGCTAGTCTTGTCCGACAGTTGTGTGTGGCACTCAGCAGACAGTCGTACGGACTGTAGCTGGAGTAACTTCGTCTATTGACGACCTGTCTGCTTTGTACAGGTACGGTGCGGCAGTGTGTGTTGTATCATTGTTGCTATTGTGAGAGTGAACAAGCTAAGTGTACCCTGTAGTCACTCAAACAGATAAGGGACAGTGACTTCAGGGAGTATAGGCATGTACTTGAACGTAGCCGTCTAGAGCCTTATCTAGTGATTGCTTGATCGGTGCTTGTGTACAAGATAATGATGTAACGAACTGGTTGTGAAAGATGCTGGGCATCACCAGATGCTAGTCTTGTCCGACAGTTGTGTGTGGCACTCAGCAGACAGTCGTACGGACTGTAGCTGGAGTAACTTCGTCTATTGACGACCTGTCTGCTTTGTACAGGGAAAGCCGATTGCCCATAACCTTCACACCTTTCCACCCAGAGTAAGAGCTAACTCTCTGGTATCTCTCAAGTACTTCAGCACTCGAATGGCCTCATTCCAGTGTGAGGTAGTGGTGTCATTCTATACCTTGACAACACTCCAACAGCCTGAGAAATGTCAGGCCGGTCGTATTGGCTATGTACAGTAACGATCCAATTAACTCGCAGTATCGATGACCAGGTGGCAGAGGTACCAGCCCCATGTGACATACCATCTGAGGACTCGGGTCTGCTGCTAGCCACGAAGTCCTTGGACATGGGGGTATCAACCCCACGTCCATCATCAGCAACGCCAAACTTCTCCACAAGAGCATCAATCTTGGGAGTGCAACTCATGGAAATAGTGCCCTGAACTCTATTGCGTAGGACCTGACACCCCAGGAAATCATTCACCTCTCCCAAATCATGGATGGTGAAGTCCTTCTTCAATAACTCTTTCCCCCACTCAATCTCTGCAACCACTCTGGCAACTATGAGAAGATCATCGACATAAACAAGAATAAACGACAGATTACCATCAGGGGCCCTCCTGATGTATACCCCAGCGTCGCTCTTGCACACACTATACCCCATCACGCTCAACTTGTCGCTCAAGGTCTTGTGCCAAGCCCGTGGGGCTTGCTTAAGACCGTAGAGTGCCTTCCTGAGCTTGCACACAACTCTCGTGTTGCCATTCTCAAATCCTGGTGGTTGGGTCACATAGACCTCTTCCTCCAACTCCCCATTGAGAAAAGCTGTCTTGATATCCACTTGGTGGATCTCAAGATTTTGTGTGGCAGCCACTGCCAGCACAGCTCTCCTAGCACCATAGCTGCTGGTAGGTGCAAAAACCTCACCAACATCTATACCAGGAATCTGTCTGCAACCCTGGGCAACCAATCTTGCTTTAAACCGAGTGACATTCCCATGTGCATCGTTTTTTGTAGAAAAAATCCAATGAACAGGGATAACTTTCTGCCCATGGGGTCTTTCCACATACTGCATAACCTCATGGGTGTCTAAAGACTCCATCTCCTCTTGCATTGCCTGCTGCCAAAACTCCCACTGAGGTGAGCGCTGGGCTTCCCTCAAGTTTGAGGGCACGTGAACTTTTCCCAACGTGACAGAAGGTACACTCTGTACCTTATGCTGTGGTGCAGCAGGGCTGTCAGCCTTACTGATGCTGTTCCCTTCTCTCTCTCTCTCTCCCTGGTTGCCAGAATAAGGTACATTATGTACCTTATGCTGGGACTGGGCAGTACTGCCGGGATTATCTGATTCCTTCTCAAGTCTCTCTCTCTCTCCTTGACTACTGGACTCATGTGCAGCACCCTTACATTCTCGCACCTTCCGCAATGCAGAGGGGAGCAGCAGCTCTCTCTCTCTCCTGGACTCACACTTGGGCACACTACCCAGACTTGCCTGAGCTGCGCCTACAATGTCAGCCTGCACACCATAAGCATGACTAGCCAGTGACTGGGATTGGGCACCAGCTTCCCCTACTGCTGGCATGTCTAACCCACTGCTCTCATCTCTTACATCTGCACCGAACATAGCCTCGACTGTCTCAACCTGCCCCTGCATATCAGGGAGACCAACCATGTTTGGCTCACTCACAATTGCCTGACCTGGGTCAGGGGCATGCAATGGGATGTCAGAATGCTCTCTCCTAGCCACGCGCTGTACATAACGCTGCTCCCTTGTAAGGGTGGTCCCTGGAGGAAGGGGAATTTGTGACTTCCCCTGCATTCGCAACCCCTCTTGTACCTTCTGCATTTTTTCTACCTGGGATTGAGTTTCTACACCCCCCCTGGCCAGATTCTGCATATGCTCAAGCACCGACCACGAGTGCTGAGATGGTTCTGGGGTCCCAACAGTAGAATCCAGGCTGGTGGGGTTTCCTTGGTCATGTGCTGCTGTAGTCCCGTCTCCAGACTGATCCCCAGCACAAAGTCCAGAGGTCCCAGGAGCCCCAGTGGAAAGCGTCTCCACTCCATGGTCATCCTCCTCATCCCAGAACGTGGGTGGAGCAGCAGAGGGAATTGCTTGAGGCGTTGCCAGATTCTCACTGCCAAGGGGGGGTGATATCCTAGAATCATAGACAGACCCAGGCTGGACCTTTGATAGACCCACTCTCTCAGCCCCCCTCAAGTGCTCGATAAAGCTGACGTCCCTACTCTCCTTCCACACTCCATTCCCCACGTACACACGATACGCTTTAGACTGGGGACAATAACCAGTAAACATCCCAGGGATGGTCTTGGGCCCAAAAACAGACCTTTGGCCACTGGGAATGTGCACATGGGCTACACAGCCAAACGTGCGCAGCACAGACACATCAGGTTTGACACCAAAGAATAATTCCATGGGGGTCAGGGACCTGCCTGAAGTAGGACCCACATTGTAGAGGAGGGTAGCTGTCTCAAGCGCCTCCTTCCAAAGGGAGGGGTCTGCTGCAGCATGGACCAACAGAGTCCTTGTTCGCTCCTTCAGGGTCCTATTCATCCTCTCCGCCACCCCATTCTGCTGAGGCGTGTAGGGCGCTGAGGACTCCATCTTAGTGCCCTGCTGAGCACAAAACTCTTTGAATTGCTGGTTCAGGAACTCTGAACCCCTGTCAGTCCTCACACACTTCACAACCGTGCCTCGTTGGGTCTGCCAAAAACGGAGCAGGTCTATCACAGCCTTTGGGATGCAATCCTTTGACTTCACAGGCAGGGAGGCAACTTGGTGTGAACTTTCATCCACTACAGTGACCCAATATCGTTCACCTGTGATGGCAGGAGGTGATATGGGACCCACAGTATCCACATGGACTCTATCGAGTGGGTGATGTGCAGGCCTGGAAGATACAGGGAAAGGAGGTCTGGAGTGTTTCCCTTGTATACACGATTCACAGTGCTTGGGGCACTCAGAGCAGGGAGCAAGGGAGATATTGATTCCTGTAACCAGATCTTCCTTGGAGAACCTCTGCATGCTGCTGGCACCAGGATGACCTAACCTAGCATGCCACAGAGATCTCTCGCTACACACGTGTCCTTTCCTAAGATGAGATGCCTCAGCCATGTGATCAATATGTCTGCAGCCAACTTGCTGCCCTCTGACAGGACTAACAAACTCCAAAAAAAACAGACCTCGTGCGCGGGTGATATCTCCACACCACCCTTCAGGTCCCTTCATGGCTGTGTAACCACCTGCAGTGTCAGTCAGGAAAGATGCTCCATCCTGAATTGCACCAGTGACTGAAATGAGGTTGGTATGCGCAGAAGGAACACACTGCACATTGTGCAGCCAGAATACTTCGTGCCTTGCATTCACAAGGCATACAGACCCAGATGCAATGATTCCTCCCTTGGCGTCTGAGGTTGCCAAGTGCAGAGGAAGAGGCTGTCTATGCATAACTGGATTATGGAGCAATGAGAGATCATTGACTATATGCACAGAGGCACCACTATCTATTAACCAAGATGTGCTGCTAGCTCCATGCGAAGTTGGGGCAAGCACATTGAGAGAGATAAACATCGCCTCACCAGAAGGAGGGGGTGGAGGTGGTAAATGCCACCCCGGAAACGTGTGTTGACTTGTTGGATAGTTATATGCTGAAGGAGGTCCAGGGCTGGAAGCGGATGAAGGCTGGCCACCCCGGCCAGATCCATGGTCCCACCAGGCTTGAGGAGACGACTGTGGGCCTCCCTGGCCCCAGTAAGCTGCAGGCCCAACGCTTGCCGCTTGCATGTTTTGATGCAGAGCCTGCAGCTGCCTGAGCGGTCCGCAGTCAGTCATGAAGTGGCCCTTTGCCTTGCAGAAGTGGCATGTAAGCTCCTCTCTGGGCCTTCTTGCCCTGCCAGGTCCACGCCCCCTGCCACCAAAAGTAGTTGCAGAGGGGCCAGCGGGAGGCTGTTCGTTTGCTGGTAGTGCTGCTCCAACTCCCGGTACTGCTCCCACTCCTGGTGCAGCTCCAGCGCTTGATGACGCTCCAGCTACCCCCCCAGAGGGACCAGCCACTGCTGCAGCTGCCATGGCCTGAGGTGTTCCCTCTGCAGGTGGGTCCTTGTACCCACGGCTGGCTGCGGCGCGCAGGATTCTTTGAATCAGCTCCAATGGCGGCTTGTCGGTTGCCATAACCTCCAGGGACTCGAGCCTCAGCACAGGAGGGAGGCCCTTCATCATCAGCTCCCCAACATTGTGGTCCAAGAGGATGAACGCGTTGTTTCTGAGACTTGTAGCCAGATCCATCATTCTGTAGAGGTAGACCTTGAGTGTCTCCCCTGTCTTGATGCCCTGCTCCATTTCCTTGTACCACTCAAGGTTGATGTCTTGGTTGCTCCCTCCAGTGTGACTGTTCTTCACCCACGCGATGAAGTCGAACGCTGCTTGGTGGCATGAGATCTGAGAATGCCAGATGACTGGAACTGACTGGATCAGCCACTGCTTGATGGCTGAGTTCTCCACCGACCCTGGCATTGGCCTCTCCAAAGCCGCTCTGACCCCCTTGGTGTTTGCGCACGCCTCCAAATTTTCATACCAAAATTCAAAATTGCGCCCTCCATCATCAAGCATGACAGTCATCTTTGGATTAGAGGTATTGGGGATGTAGGCTGCCTTGTCAATCTCCACCTTTGGTTCTGCAGTGGCTGATTGTGTCCCGGTCATAGACTGCCCTGGAGTGGCCCCACTGACTTCTCCAGGTTGAGACATTGCTGTTTCACTGCTACTTTCCTTTTCTTTGCCCCTTTTTGTCATACTATTGTCACTTCACCAGCCAAACTTACTCATAAACTTCTGGAATGCAGCAATACCCTACAATTCCCTCCATGTCATGGAAATTTACCAGCCAGTCTTGCACAGTAGTAGCAGATATGTTCCCCTCAGAAGTTTGCGCCGGAGTCCGGCCCGACTCACTCAGTGCTTCTAGACAACGTCTATGAATGATAAAGCACAGCTAAAACTTCAATTATGAATTTCCCAGAAAGGTAAACTGTGAGTAAGATAATGGTCCTGGTACACTCGAGTTCCCTTGCGCCGCTGCGCCATGCTCGAGCTCCTTTGTTGACGCTTACGTCTGACCCATCCGTAGACGACCTTCACTCCTGCTTTTACTTGGCTCAGCTGGAAGGGCGTGGGCCCATAACCTATGAAAGGTTATGGGCAATCGGCTTTCCCTGTACAAAGCAGACAGGTCGTCAATAGACGAAGTTACTCCAGCTACAGTCCGTACGACTGTCTGCTGAGTGCCACACACAACTGTCGGACAAGACTAGCATCTGGTGATGCCCAGCATCTTTCACAACCAGTTCCGTTACATCATTATCTTGTACACAAGCACCGATCAAGCAATCACTAGATAAGGCTCTAGACGGCTACGTTCAAGTACATGCCTATACTCCCTGAAGTCACTGTCCCTTATCTGTTTGAGTGACTACAGGGTACACTAAGCTTGTTCACTCTCACAATAGCAACAATGATACAACACACACTGCCGCACCGTACCTGTACAAAGCAGACAGGTCGTCAATAGACGAAGTTACTCCAGCTACAGTCCGTACGACTGTCTGCTGAGTGCCACACACAACTGTCGGACAAGACTAGCATCTGGTGATGCCCAGCATCTTTCACAACCAGTTGGTATTCACTCCGGTGGGGCAGCCTTAAGAGTTCATCCGACAAACGTGTGATCTAGATAGGATTGTACCTTATGTTCGAAAACGTCCAGAATCTGCCGTGTCTCAAGGTACCTTATGTTCTCAATGGACCCATATCCTAATAGTGCACACATGAAGATCACTTAAAGCACAAGGCATTCAATAATAATGTTCAGAACTCAACATACGTCAACACAGAGGAAAATGTGGCTGACATTTTTACAAAGCCGTTGGCCAGTCCAGCATTTCTCAAGCACCGTGACGGCTTGAGAATGGGTTAAGCCTAGAGTGTTGAAAGTTCTAGGGCTTTAGGGCTTTAGGGCTTCAAAGATTCTAAGTTTGGCTCGGAAGAGTAGTGCGTTAATGGGAACAATTGAACTCAACATTAATGAACGACATTATACATGTTTTCTAAAAGGGGAAGATTGTTGTATAAACTGATAGGTACGTATAGATACGTGATGGCAAACGTACTAGATACAGGGGCGCTATCAGTTTATCAAGTGGTTTTAGGAAACATTGTATAACTTGAATTTCTCCACGTGTGGAGTACAAGTAAGAAGATGCGCCTGATTGCGTGTCAAAGGGTAATGTATTATGTTCAGTTAGGTTGATCATATAAGTGACCTCCATGCAGTACAGGTCTTGTACTAGTGACGGTAAGGTCACAAGGTAAAGACTCCATTGAGTGTGTACGCGTGTATAAGTATGAGATCCCTGGTGCAGCTATAGAGCTACACGTTGGCATAGGGCCAAGTCAGGGTTGTTTATGTGACCATGCAGTACGGTACAGCCTCTCGAAAGGAACTGTACCGTTACCGCCGGTTACGATCAGAAGGCATAGAAACGCCAGATCGCGAGCAAGCTTGGCAGTCGATGGGGTGTGGAATGCATCTGGGCTTCGAGCTCCAAGCTGAATAGTGTTTGCTCTGTATTGAAGGACTGCTTGATATACTGCTGTCACATTCATTTCAATACAGGTAAGCTTGCGATCGCTGGCAAGGGTAACGGTCGCAGTCGTGTGGCTGCGATCGTAGGCGTTAAGCACATGCATACTGATGTTTCTGCTGATTATGAAACATTACATGTGTCTTGTGTTGCAGGAGCTGCATTGCTTGTATGTTACTGTTGTGCGAACAGTAAGGCTATTTGTGTGTGACGAGTTGCACACTGGTTATAGCGGTGAGTACAGATACATATAACAAGCTTGCACCTGCTGGTTAAATAACTGTTTTGTTTTGATCTCTGATGATCCACATATTGTGCAGATTGGTTGGGAGTAGCCATTAAACTCCTAGGACTGCTGAAGGGCCAAGGGTGTCCTGATCGGAGAGCAGTCGGTACGTACACATATGTGGATAGGTTGCGTGTGTGTTTCATATGGTTTAGATATATTTTATGGACACTGATGAACCCACAAGTAAATCGTAACGCTCGGGTGCAGGCAGATATAGACGGCAGTGCGAGCACTGGTCTATATAGACATTGAGAGTACTTGGTGGAGTTCACAGGTAAATATACGTAAACCATTTGTAACGAGTCGATGGGGTGTGGAATGCATCTGGGCTTCGAGCTCCAAGCTGAATAGTGTTTGCTCTGTATTGAAGGACTGCTTGATATACTGCTGTCACATTCATTTCAATACAGGAGCTGCATTGCTTGTATGTTACTGTTGTGCGAACAGTAAGGCTATTTGTGTGTGACGAGTTGCACACTGGTTATAGCGATTGGTTGGGAGTAGCCATTAAACTCCTAGGACTGCTGAAGGGCCAAGGGTGTCCTGATCGGAGAGCAGTCGGCAGATATAGACGGCAGTGCGAGCACTGGTCTATATAGACATTGAGAGTACTTGGTGGAGTTCACAGGAAATGATTCTCTGACGGCATACGTACCGCTTACAGTTACGGCATCCTCCAACTAATACACAACAGGGGCCCTCCTGATGTATACCCCAGCGTCGCTCTTGCACACACTATATCCCATCACGCTCAACTTGTCGCTCAAGGTCTTGTGCCAAGCCCGTGGGGCTTGTTTAAGACCGTAGAGTGCCTTCCTGAGCTTGCACACAACTCTCGTGTTGCCATTCTCAAATCCTGGTGGTTGGGTCACATAGACCTCTTCCTCCAACTCCCCATTGAGAAAAGCTGTCTTGATATCCACTTGGTGGATCTCAAGATTTTGTGTGGCAGCCACTGCCAGCACAGCTCTCCTAGCACCATAGCTGCTGGTAGGTGCAAAAACCTCACCAACATCTATACCAGGAATCTGTCTGCAACCCTGGGCAACCAATCTTGCTTTAAACCGAGTGACATTCCCATGTGCATCGTTTTTTGTAGAAAAAATCCAATGAACAGGGATAACTTTCTGCCCATGGGGTCTTTCCACATACTGCATAACCTCATGGGTGTCTAAAGACTCCATCTCCTCTTGCATTGCCTGCTGCCAAAACTCCCACTGAGGTGAGCGCTGGGCTTCCCTCAAGTTTGAGGGCACGTGAACTTTTCCCAACCTGACAGAAGGTACACTCTGTACCTTATGCTGTGGTGCAGCAGGGCTGTCTGCCTTACTGGTGCTGTTCCCTTCTCTCTCTCTCTCTCCCTGGTTGCCAGAATAAGGTACATTATGTACCTTATGCTGGGACTGGGCAGTACTGCCGGGATTATCTGATTCCTTCTCAAGTCTCTCTCTCTCTCCTTGACTACTGGACTCATGTGCAGCACCCTTACATTCTCGCACCTTCCGCAATGCAGAGGGGAGCAGCAGCTCTCTCTCTCTCCTGGACTCACACTTGGGCACACTACCCAGACTTGCCTGAGCTACGCCTACAATGTCAGCCTGCACACCATAAGCATGACTAGCCAGTGACTGGGATTGGGCACCAGCTTCCCCTATTGCTGGCATGTCCAACCCACTACTCTCATCTCTTACATCTGCACCGAACATAGCCTCGACTGTCTCAACCTGCCCCTGCATATCACTCAGAGCGGGGAGCAAGGGAGAAATTGATTCCTGTAACCAGATCTTCCTTGGAGAACCTCTGCATGCTGCTGGCACCAGGATGACCTAACCTAGCATGCCACACAGATCTCTCGCTACACACGTGTCCTTTCCTAAGATGAGACGCCTCAGCCATGTGATCAATATGTCTGCAGCCAACTTGCTGCCCTCTGACAGGACTAACAAACTCCAAAAAAATCAGACCTCGTGCGCGGGTGATATCTCCACACCACCCTTCAGGTCCCTTCATGGCTGTGTAACCACCTGCAGTGTCAGTCAGGAAAGATGCTCCATCCTGAATTGCACCAGTGACTGAAATGAGGTTGGTATGCGCAGAAGGAACACACTGCACATTGTGCAGCCAGAATACTTCGTGCCTTGCATTCACAAGGCATACAGACCCAGATGCAATGATTCCTCCCTTGGCGTCTGAGGTTGCCAAGTGCAGAGGAAGAGGCTGTCCAGGCATAACTGGATTATGGAGCAATGAGACATCATTGACTATATGCACAGAGGCACCACTATCTATTAACCAAGATGTGCTGCTAGCTCCATGCGAAGTTGGGGCAAGCACATTGAGAGAGATAAACATCGCCTCACCAGAAGGAGGGGGTGGAGGTGGTAAATGCCACCCCGGAAACGTGTGTTGACTTGTTGGATAGTTATATGCTGAAGGTGGTCCAGGGCTGGAAGCGGATGAAGGCGGGCCACCCCGGCCAGATCCATGGTCCCACCAGGCTTGAGGAGACGACTGTGGGCATCCCTGGCCCCAGTAAGCTGCAGGCCCAACGCTTGCCGCTTGCATGTTTTGATGCAGAGCCTGCAGCTGCCTGAGCGGTCCGCAGTCAGTCATGAAGTGGCCCTTTGCCTTGCAGAAGTGGCATGTAAGCTCCTCTCTGGGCCTTCTTGCCCTGCCAGGTCCACGCCCCCTGCCACCAAAAGTAGTTGCAGAGGGGCCAGCGGGAGGCTGTTCGTTTGCTGGTAGTGCTGCTCCAACTCCCGGTACTGCTCCCACTCCTGGTGCAGCTCCAGCGCTTGATGACGCTCTAGCTACCCCCCCAGAGGGACCAGCCACTGCTGCAGCTGCCATGGCCTGAGGTGTTCCCTCTGCAGGTGGGTCCTTGTACCCACGGCTGGCTGCGGCACGCAGGATTCTTTGAATCAGCTCCAATGGCGGCTTGTCGGTTGCCATAACCTCCAGGGACTCGAGCCTCAGCACAGGAGGGAGGCCCTTCACCATCAGCTCCCCAACTTTGTGGTCCAAGAGGATGAACGCGTTGTTTCTGAGACTTGTAGCCAGATCCATCATTCTGTAGAGGTAGACCTTGAGTGTCTCCCCTCTCTTAATGCCCTGCTCCATTTCCTTGTACCACTCAAGGTTGATATCTTGGTTGCTCCCTCCAGTGTGACTGTTCTTCACCCACGTGATGAAGTCGAACGCTGCTTTGTGGCATGAGATCTGAGAATGCCAGATGACTGGAACTCACTGGATCAGCCACTGCTTGATGGCTGAGTTCTCCACCGACCCTGGCATTGGCCTCTCCAAAGCTGCTCTGACCCCCTTGGTGTTTGCGCACGCCTCCAAAGCTTCATACCAAAATTCAAAATTGCGCCCTCCATCATCAAGCATGACGGTCATCTTTGGATTAGAGGTATTGGGGATGTAGGCTGCCTTGTCAATCTCCACCTTTGGTTCTGCAGTGGCTGATTGTGTCCCGGTCATAGACTGCCCTGGAGTGGCCCCACTGACTTCTCCAGGTTGAGACATTGCTGTTTCACTGCTACTTTCCTTTTCTTTGCCCCTTTTTGTCATACTATTGTCACTTCACCAGCCAAACTTACTCATAAACTTCTGGAATGCAGCAATACCCTACAGTTCCCTCCATGTCATGGAAATTTACCAGCCAGTCTTGCACAGTAGTAGCAGATATGTTCCCCTCAGAAGTGTGTGCCGGAGTCCGGCCCGACTCACTCAGTGCTTCAAGACAACGTCGATGAATGATAAAGCACAGCTAAAACTTCAATTATGAATTTCCCAGAAAGGTAAACTGTGAGTAAGATAATGGTCCTGGTACACTCGAGTTCCCTTGCGCCGCTGCGCCATGCTCGAGCTCCTTTGTTGACGCTTACGTCTGACCCATCCGTAGACGATCTTCACTCCTGCTTTTACTTGGCTCAGCTGGAAGGGCGTGGGCCCATAACCTGTAAAAGGTTATGGGCAATCGGCTTTCCCTGTACAAAGCAGACAGGTCGTCAATAGACGAAGTTACTCCAGCTACAGTCCGTACGACTGTCTGCTGAGTGTCACACACAACTGTTGGACAAGACTAGCATCTGGTAATGCCCAGCATCTTTCACAACCAGTTCCGTTACATCATTATCTTGTACACAAGCACCAATCAAGCAATCACTAGATAAGGCTCTAGACGGCTACGTTCAAGTACATGCCTATACTCCCTGAAGTCACTGTCCCTTGTCTGTTTGAGTGACTACAGGGTACACTAAGCTTGTTCACTCTCACAATAGCAACAATGATACAACACACACTGCCGCACCGTACCTCTACAAAGCAGACAGGTCGTCAATAGACGAAGTTACTCCAGCTACAGTCCGTACGACTGTCCGCTGAGTGTCACACACAACTGTTGGACAAGACTAGCATCTGGTAATGCCCAGCATCTTTCACAACCAGTTGGTATTCACTCCGGTGGGGCAGCCTTAAGAGTTCATCCGACAAACGTGTGATCTAGATAGGATTGTACCTTATGTTCGAAAACGTCCAGAATCTGCCGTGTCTCAAGGTACCTTATGTTCTCAATGGACCCATATCCTAATAGTGCACACATGAAGATCACTTAAAGCACAAGGCATTCAATAATAATGTTCAGAACTCAACAGGAGGGCCCTTGCCCGTTCATCCTCGTTCCAAGGGGGAGGGAATGTAAGAACAGTGGGTCCTTGTGCCTCGTTGTATGGTCAAGGGAGTACCCCGTGTACCAGATTCGTACATTCATATGATTGCATACATTCACATGTATGCATACATATTTGCCTTTACCGCGTACGGCTATATTTGGCGTTCCGCCTGTGTTGTAAGCGAGTGCCGTTGGTAAATGTAAGGACTATTCATCCGAGATCTCAACTTGGTCTGCTTGCTCGCTCTCAAAACCTCTTCCGCTGAGCATGTCATGATAGAGTCACCCCAATATTCTGGAGGTAGGCTCGAGGCAGTCAGCATGGCTCTTGCTTTCTCCTGCAGAGTCCTGTTCAGCCTCTCAATTTTCCCATTTTGTTGATGGGCATATGGTGCAGTCTTTTGGTGGACTGCACCATTTTTCTTGCAGAACTTTTCTAAACAAGAAAACTCAGTACCATTGTCAGTCCAGTCAGTCCAACTTAACCTTGCACTCGTGCTGGGTCTGCCACTCAGTCAATAAATTAACTGCCTCTCTTGATGCATCTGCCTTTGACTTGAGTAGAATGGTTGCTGACATCTCAGAAAATTCATCTAAGACATTAAGTGCATATTTCTCATCATCATAAGTTTATGGTGAAACTGGACCCATAAGGTCCATATGCACAACCTCTAGTTTACTAGTGCAAGCAGTGCATGTTGATTTAAAAGGTTGCACAGTTTGTTTCCCATGCAAGCAGGCACTGCAGACACGTTTTGTACCAATAGAACTTGAGAAATCAGAAGAGGGGAGTTTCATTCCCTTAACCATTTTTCCCTTCATCATTCTTACCATATAGGCTGGAGACAAGTGCCCCAGCCTCTGATGCCACAGGTCTGCATCCCTGTGAATCACCTGAACATTGCATGCCTCCACAAACTTAGTTTCTGGATGGAAAGAAACATGCTTGTCCGGTAGAGCTAAGTCCACCAGCCACTGATAAGGGAAAGCATGCTCAGCATTTCCCAAATGGTACCCATTAGAATCTGTAAGGTAACACTCGATACCCATGATATTGACATTGATACCATCTAAATAAGCTTTGCCCACTGATAGAAGATACTTCTTACTAGAGGGAACATGCATGACATTGTGCAGGAACAAGGAACTGCCAGACTCGAGGAACACTTGCATGGAGCCTTCTCCTATGATTTCTTCTGACTTGCCATTTGCCACAATCAGTCGTTGTGGCACATCAAACTTGACATAATTTATCATGTTGTCTGTTGTGCCGGGGGATCGAACCCTCGACCGACTCGACCCGAAGTCGCGGTTCTAACCGATCGGCTAAAAGTACCAAGTTAATTGTACGATTAATCGCCCGCTTATGTATCCGAGCCGGATCGGGGACAAGAGATCCCGATCCGCTCCGCACTACATCTCCCCCACCTAAGAACCGAGTGTCCTCGCTCGAATTCCACTCTAGGTAAGAAGGCAGCGGCCCGATTGGCCGCCCGGGAAGGAGAGGTACCGCGCTTACATCCCGCGATTATCGCCACCGATCACCGAATCCCCCCCTTCGCACTGTGCCTGATCACGTGGCCACTCCCGTGTAGTGCGGAGCGGATCGAAATCTCTTGTTCTCCCCCCCACATGTTCTCCCCCCCACATGATATGATTCACTTATCTACAAATGATATCGTCAGCAATAAATTTGTTCCGTACTCCACAAAAGGCTTTGCCGCAGCCATCAGATGCCAATGCAACAAGGGGAGGGAAGCGCAATGCCCCGTTCTCCCCTGCTGGCTCGGATGGTACGATTGATATTGAAGTAAATGAAAATAAACTTGCTGAGAAAGTCGCGATTCTAGAGGGCCGAGTCTCTTCGCTCTCTGACAGAGTTGAACACCAACAAGACCGTATTTTACAACTGGAACAAACCGTGGAACATCAAAAAATCATCTCAAAGGCGACAAATATCATTGTCTATGGGATCGAGGAGCACTTGGGGGATGGGGATGTCCGGCAGTTATTTGGGGGGGACAGGGATCTCCCATCGCTGATCCCCAACATTGTGGACACCTACCGCCTCGGCCAACTCAAGGCCAATGCTGCAAGGCCGCGGCCAGTCTTGGTGAAGTTCAACTCGACAAGGGCACGAAATGCCGCTTTCAAGCATAGCAAGCGCCTTAGAAGGCGTTCCCTCTCTCTTGCAGAGGACCTCACCCCGAGCCAACAAGAAGCGCGCCGGCGCCTTCTGCCCAACTTCCAGGCCTTTAAAGCCCAAGGCTATCCAGTGCTGTGGCGTGGAGGAACCCTCTGCTTCCGCGGAGCAGATGGGAGAGTCAATCAGTGGGTCCCAGGAGGAGCTCCTCCTGGCCCACCTCCTGCCCGGGCTTCCCAAGAGCCCCGGGTAGCACCAACTCCTCCGACCAGCAGTCAACCTCATGGGCCGGCCCCACCCATGAGGGACTATTCCAACGAAATCCAGCCAGCACACCTGGATCCCAAGCCCAACGCGTGGAAGACAATTGTCAATGGCAGACCGCGCACAGTGCTTGAGTCTCGGAGGGCCTCTGCAATGAGCAGAGGGAACGTCACACCTACGGCGACACATAGCACCCGCCAAAACGCGCCCGGGGCTCGTACGGCAGCTGCCCACGCTGCCCTGGGCGCACGTCCCCGACAAGTGCCTGGGGGCCGGCCGGCTGCCGCCCACGCTGACCGAGCCCCTGGCGTCCAAGCCACAATGCCCTACACCGTAAGCGAAGTACAACGAGAGGATGCAGCCACAGCTGAAGGCATGGATTGGATGCCACCCCAGCAGAGGACGACTCCCCGCCATGTCCCGGGGGCCACCGATGGCAAGCGTATCGCCATTCAACGCGAGCCAGAGCTTGAAGAGCTTATGACTCCTTCCACCCTAGAGGGAGGTGACCTGGGTCCCAACCCCTCAACCCCTCAATAGGAAATATCTAGCCACCTGAGGTTGAGATGTATAGTTTGGAACATAAATGGCCTTAGCACTGAAAAACTGTTATCTCGAGGCCTCTTAGAGTACCTTCACACCTTTGACATTATCATGCTCAGTGAGACTAGAAGACAAATTATCGAAAGAGACCTCTGGGCCCCCTTCAAGCTATTCTTTCACCCTGCATCACACTCAGGGAGGGCAGGGGAAGGCTTATTGCTTGGTATTCGATATAGCAATGAATACCATATTCTCCCCTATTGCACCAAACAAGGATCGTTGTGGGCTAAGATTCAGTTCAAGGGTGGTGGACTACCTCTAATCATCGGAACAACTTACATTCCCCCTTCTGGATCACCCCTTCTATCATCTTTGAGTTTGTCTAATAGAATGAAAGAAATCCAGAAAACACTCGGTAAGGCAAAGGTAGAAGGGTACGCTTTCCTAGGGGGTGATCTTAATTCTAGAGTTGGTCCCCTTCCCCCATGGCCCCTGGAGGGGACCCAAAGGTCAATCCCCATGGGCGGCAACTTCTTCGTGCTGTCCACAAATTAGGCGTTTACATTTGCACTGGCCGTGTCAGGGGAGATATCCCGGCCGGTGTGTCGTACCATGGTACGCGTAGATCAGCTGCAACACGACTTGACCATATCATTGTATCCCCAAATCTTATCCCACACCTAGAAGACAGTGGCATTGATTGTGAGAGGTCAGAGTCCGACCATTTCCCACTATGTGCATCCTTGTCTATTCCTATTCATCCTAGACCGTGTCCCTCTTCTGATCAAGGGGGACACCCATTGTCACAAATTAGCTGGTGCCAATTTGCAAGGGATCAATATGTCCAAGCATTACAGAGTGATGAGTTAAACCTCATGAGCCAATGTGAAAAAGCGGTTGAAGATGGGGACATTAAGTCTAGCATTCATTGCCTATACGCACTCATAAAAGATGCTGCAAAGAAAGCAGGAATGCATGACCAATACAAAAGATATCCCCACAATGGACACCGGCGTCAACATCAACCCTTTTTTGACCAGGAATGCCGGGCCCTTAAACGGGAAGTCTGGAGGTATGGAATGTTAACCAAATGGCGGGGTGATGAGTTCCGGAGGTTAGAGCGTAAGTACCATGCTATTGTGAGGAAAAAGAAAAGGGCATACCAGGCCCAAAAGCTAAAAACATTGGTACACCAAAAGCATTTCAACCCCCATAGGTTTTGGAAAACCCTTCGGCGTGAAAGAGATAGACTGCCTGAACCCCTTAGAGATGTGTCAGCTTGGGATTCTTATATAAATTCCCTTGCAAGTGGTCTTGGAACTGAAGAGCCCGCGCATGGTCTGCCTATTGGGGCATATCCTCCCCATCAAGTCCCAGAAGATCATGGTCACGACCAGTGCGACGAGCTGAATGCTCCCTTCACAGTCGAGGAAATTGAACTGGGTCTCCGAGCACTTGCCAATGGGAAATCCCCGGGGAAAGATGGTTACCCTACAGAGTTGTTTAGGTATGCTCAGCCACTTACACACCCGGGGGATCCTTACTCACGAAACCTGTTAAGTCATGTCATTGCGGACATTTTTACTATGGCGCTTAGACAACGTACCTTACCGGCGGAGTCAAATGTATGTTTGGTGACACCGGTATATAAGAAAGGGGACGCGTATAACAGAGGAAATTATCGTCCCATTGCCGTGGGCGAATCTCTTATGAGGTTGTATGCCAACGTGTTGAACTCGCGTCTGGTATCTTACTTGGAGAAGTACCGTTTGCGTGTTGATTGCCAAACAGGCTTCCGTCCTGAAATGTCCACCACCCATCAACTGTTTGTTATACAACACCTCATAGATTGGGCAATGGGCATCACTCCACTGCATTTTGCATTCCTGGACCTCTCTAAAGCTTACGACAGGGTATCGCGTCTTAAGTTAGGGCATATTTTGGAGCAGTTGGGAATCCAAGGGGATTTTCTTTATGCTACTCAAGCTGTAATAGACAGTACAGTTTTGGCGATCAAGATTGAGGGCAAACATGGGGGGTTGTTTAAATCAAGTGCGGGTGTTCCTCAAGGGTGCCCCATTAGCCCTACACTATTTGGAATTATGTCGGATGGACTCCCCCGATATCTTGCACACCATTGTCCCACGGCTGGCCTTCAGCTACCTGATGGCACACGTTTAAATATAATACGTATCCAAGTGCTAGGTTTTGCGGACGATTTTGTTCTCGTCGCGCCTACAGTTGAGGACCTACAGGTGTTGGTGAATGCTACTCAAGAATGGTGTAAGAGTATGGACATGCGCCTAAATGGGGCCAAGACGCAATACCTTTCAGTAAATCCAGACCCTCGGACACCCTCTACCTCTCTAGAGGTTGCAGGGGTTAGAATTGGTCCGGTACAGGAGGTTAAATACCTTGGATTACAGATTCATGCCAAGAATGGCCTTCAAGCCGGCATTAAGAACCTCGAGCAGAGGTTCTGGATAGCATGGGAAGACCTTACTAGAGCTTATAGCAATCTCGGTTGCAACATGTCAATGATGCTCATGACAGAACTGTACTTAGCTTGCCTACCACCCCTCATCTCCTATGGATGTGAAGTCTGGGCATTCAGATGCTTTCAAGGCAGACAATTGTCTTCGGGAAAACCTAGTAGTATACCCCTATTGGATGCGCACAAGCGGGTCCTAGCTCAGATTTTGGGGGTGCGTCGGACAATCCCTGAGGAAATAATCAATTGTGAATTAAACATATTTTCTTTGTGGTCAACTTGGATCTTACGTATGGCCAGGTTTTGGAACAATATAGCGGCCATGAGACCTGATTCATTACACTACAAGGTCCTCATGCATGACATTAGGTTGGCAATAGTAGAAGGCCGAGAAACGTTTTCGGGTACCCTTATGCAACAACTTAAGAAACTAGGATACTATATAGCTGACCATGTGCGGTTTGATAGAGCCTTGCAGATTGACATTTCACAGGTAAAGGATCTGTTAGACCGTAAAAGTGACATGATATGGGATGACCTGGACATCTCCCCTCGCACTTGTGCATCCCCAAGAGCCTTATTCTGCAGATACCAAAGGTGGTTCGCACGTCCGCCTCATGTGCCACGGCGTAAGAGTGCGCTCAAACTCCACCTTCCTAATTGTACATTGCGGACCTTTATGCGATTTAGATTAGGGTGTCATGACCTTCCTATTGATAAAGGTAGACAACAAGGCATCCCTCGAGACCAGAGGATTTGCACGAGGTGCTCCTCAGAGCTCGTTGGTGATGAACATCATCTGTTGTTCACCTGTCCGGCTGTACAACATGTACGGCAACAATTTATGCATCTCTTTCAACAAAGGAGTCGATCTGTACAGACGTTTATGTGGCAAGAAGACCTTGAAGGGGTTGCCAAATTTGTGACTAGAGCATTGGAGAGCTACCTCACTCTCCCAGGTGCTGTGCGACCTTAGTTGGCTAAGATATGGGTCATTCATTGTACTGCCGTCCTCTTCAGCCCTAGTGGCTGGTCTTTGGATGTAATCTTCCTTCCTTTCCTTCTTGTCCCCGATCCGGCTCGATACATAAGCGGGCGACTAATCGTACGATTACCTTGGTACTTTTAGCCGATCGGTTAGAACCGCGACTCTGGGTCGAGTCGGTCGAGGGTTCGATCCCCCGACACAACATATGGTATCGGCGATCTGGTTGATGGGCCATTTTTTGATTACATAAGAGGAAATCACCCCCCGCACCACAGAAGCCAGCGCTGCTGGCAGAGCAACAGGCACCCCCGTAACCTAAACTCGAACGCCCACCCCCCCATAGGGTAATCGCGCCGCCAACTGCCGCCCAACAGCCCGGGCAATCGCAAAGCTGATGCGCCGATGCGTAGAAAACCAGACAAGGTCTTCATGCGTAACTAGCGCCTGATTAACCATGCCTTGGAGCCGCTTCAAGAACTCCTCCGCCGCCGAATCCAACCCCCCCAATGTCTCAAATGCAAAGGGGCGGAAAACGACACGGGGGGGCTGTCTGAGGAGAACCTCCCGGTACGAGGCCAGCTTGCCAGCCGCAGCCCGCGCCGCCGCCCCCCCCCCGGCAGAAAGGCCCCACCACCAGCCAAACTAGAGGCGGCAAGTGGAGAGGTTTCTGTAAAAGGTTATGGGCAATCGGCTTTCCCTGTACGAGGCAGACAGGTCGTCAGCATACGATGTTACTCCAGCTGCAGTCCATACGCCTGTCTGCTGAGTATAAAGCACAACTGTTGGACAAGACTAGCATCTGGCAATGCCCAGCATCTTTCACAACCAGTTCCGTTACATCATTGTAATGCACTCAAGCATCGATCAAGCACTTACTAGATAAGGCTCTATGCGGCTACGTTCAAGTACATGCCTATACTCCCTACAGTCACTATCCCTTGTCTGTTTAAGTGACTACAGGGTACACTAAGCTTGTTCACTCTCACAATAGCAACAATGACACAACACACACTGCCGCACCGTACCTGTACGAGGCAGACAGGTCGTCAGCATACGATGTTACTCCAGCTGCAGTCCATACGCCTATCTGCTGAGTATAAAGCACAACTGTTGGACAAGACTAGCATCTGGCAATGCCCAGCATCTTTCACAACCAGTTGGCATTCACACCGGTGGGGCAGCCTTAAGAGTTCACTCGACAAACGTGTAATCTAGATCAGACTGTACCTTATGTTCGAAATCGTCCACAATCTACTGTGTCTTAAGGTACCTTATTTTATCAATGGACCCATATCCTAATAGTGCACACGTGAAGATCACTTAAAGCACAAGGCATTCAATAATAATGTTCAGAACTCAACACTTCCCCTTGCCTGCATGCTTTATGTGTATCTTCTCAAACCTAGTGAATCACGATGACCAACAAACACGGGCTTGGCAAGTGGCTTGGTCATAATGTCAGCCACATTGCGAGCAGATTCCACATAGAGGATATCTACCTGCCCAAGTGCCATAGCTTCCCTAGCGTAGTGGAAGCTTACTGCAACGTGCTTTGTGAATTTGGAATACAGGGGGTTCCGTAAATTAGAAATGCATCCTTGGTTGTCACAGAAAATTTTGACCCTCCAAGGTGCAGCCCCTATCTCTTCCAAGAAGCCCCTTAGCCAGTTGGCTTCCTTCACAATATGGCCAGCTGCCATAAACTCAGCTTGCACAGTTGAGGTAGCAACTGAGCTCTGCTTCTTGCTTCCCCAAACCACGGCACTACCATAGACTGATAGAACATAGCCAGTGGTGGAATACCTGTGGTCCAGGTCCCCAGCATAGTCGGCATCAACATAGCCTTCTAGCTCAGGGCCCTTTCCACCCAGAGTAAGAGCTAACTCTCTGGTATCTCTCAAGTACTTCAGCACTCGAATGGCCTCATTCCAGTGTGAGGTAGTGGGTGTCATTCTATACCTTGACAACACTCCAACAGCCTGAGAAATGTCAGGCCGGGTCGTATTGGCTATGTACAGCAACGATCCAATTAACTCGCAGTATCGATGACCAGGTGGTAGAGGGGTACCAGCCCCATGTGACATACCATCTGAGGACTCGGGTCTGCTGCTAGCCACGAAGTCCTTGGACATGGGGGTATCACCCACACGCCCATCATCAGCAACGCCAAACTTCTCCACAAGAGCATCAATCTTGGGAGTGCAACTGATGGAAATAGTGCCCTGAACTCTATTGCGTAGGACCTGACACCCCAGGAAATCATTCACCTCTCCCAAATCATGGATGGTGAAGTCCTTCTTCAATAACTCTTTCCCCCACTCAATCTCTGCAACCACTCTGGCAACTATGAGAAGATCATCGACATAAACAAGAATAAACGACAGATTACCATCAGGGGCCCTCCTGATGTATACCCCAGCGTCGCTCTTGCACACACTATATCCCATCACGCTCAACTTGTCGCTCAAGGTCTTGTGCCAAGCCCGTGGGGCTTGTTTAAGACCGTAGAGTGCCTTCCTGAGCTTGCACACAACTCTCGTGTTGCCATTCTCAAATCCTGGTGGTTGGGTCACATAGACCTCTTCCTCCAACTCCCATTGAGAAAAGCTGTCTTGATATCCACTTGGTGGATCTCAAGATTTTGTGTGGCAGCCACTGCCAGCACAGCTCTCCTAGCACCATAGCTGCTGGTAGGTGCAAAAACCTCACCAACATCTATACCAGGAATCTGTCTGCAACCCTGGGCAACCAATCTTGCTTTAAACCGAGTGACATTCCCATGTGCATCGTTTTTTGTAGAAAAAATCCAATGAACAGGGATAACTTTCTGCCCATGGGGTCTTTCTGTGAAAGGTTATGGGCAATCGGCTTTCCCTGTACAAAGCAGACAGGTCGTCAATAGACGAAGTTACTCCAGCTACAGTCCGTACGACTGTCTGCTGAGTGCCACACACAACTGTCGGACAAGACTAGCATCTGGTGATGCCCAGCATCTTTCACAACCAGTTGGTTACATCATTATCTTGTACACAAGCACCGATCAAGCAATCACTAGATAAGGCTCTAGACGGCTACGTTCAAGTACATGCCTATACTCCCTGAAGTCACTGTCCCTTATCTGTTTGAGTGACTACAGGGTACACTAAGCTTGTTCACTCTCACAATAGCAACAATGATACAACACACACTGCCGCACCGTACCTGTACAAAGCAGACAGGTCGTCAATAGACGAAGTTACTCCAGCTACAGTCCGTACGACTGTCTGCTGAGTGCCACACACAACTGTCGGACAAGACTAGCATCTGGTGATGCCCAGCATCTTTCACAACCAGTTGGTATTCACTCCGGTGGGGCAGCCTTAAGAGTTCATCCGACAAACGTGTGATCTAGATAGGATTGTACCTTATGTTCGAAAACGTCCAGAAACTGCCGTGTCTCAAGGTACCTTATGTTCTCAATGGACCCATATCCTAATAGTGCACACATGAAGATCACTTAAAGCACAAGGCATTCAATAATAATGTTCAGAACTCAACACTTCCCCTTGCCTGCATGCTTTAAGTGTATCTTCTCAAACCTAGTGAATCACGATGACCAACAAACACGGGCTTGGCAAGTGGCTTGGTCATAATGTCAGCCACATTGCGTGCAGATTCCACATAGAGGATATCTACCTGCCCAAGTGCCATAGCTTCCCTAGCGTAGTGGAAGCTTACTGCAACGTGCTTTGTGAATTTGGAATACAGGGGGTTCCGTAAATTAGAAATGCATCCTTGGTTGTCACAGAAAATTTTGACCCTCCAAGGTGCAGCCCCTATCTCTTCCAAGAAGCCCCTTAGCCAGTTGGCTTCCTTCACAATATGGCCAGCTGCCATAAACTCAGCTTGCACAGTTGAGGTAGCAACTGAGCTCTGCTTCTTGCTTCCCCAAACCACGGCACTACCATAGACTGATAGAACATAGCCAGTGGTGGAATACCTGTGGTCCAGGTCCCCAGCATAGTCGGCATCAACATAGCCTTCTAGCTCAGGGCCCTTTCCACCCAGAGTAAGAGCTAACTCTCTGGTATCTCTCAAGTACTTCAGCACTCGAATGGCCTCATTCCAGTGTGAGGTAGTGGGTGTCATTCTATACCTTGACAACACTCCAACAGCCTGAGAAATGTCAGGCCGGGTCGTATTGGCTATGTACAGTAACGATCCAATTAACTCGCAGTATCGATGACCAGGTGGCAGAGGGGTACCAGCCCCATGTGACATACCATCTGAGGACTCGGGTCTGCTGCTAGCCACGAAGTCCTTGGACATGGGGGTATCAACCCCACGTCCATCATCAGCAACGCCAAACTTCTCCACAAGAGCATCAATCTTGGGAGTGCAACTCATGGAAATAGTGCCCTGAACTCTATTGCGTAGGACCTGACACCCCAGGAAATCATTCACCTCTCCCAAATCATGGATGGTGAAGTCCTTCTTCAATAACTCTTTCCCCCACTCAATCTCTGCAACCACTCTGGCAACTATGAGAAGATCATCGACATAAACAAGAATAAACGACAGATTACCATCAGGGGCCCTCCTGATGTATACCCCAGCGTCGCTCTTGCACACACTATACCCCATCACGCTCAACTTGTCGCTCAAGGTCTTGTGCCAAGCCCGTGGGGCTTGCTTAAGACCGTAGAGTGCCTTCCTGAGCTTGCACACAACTCTCGTGTTGCCATTCTCAAATCCTGGTGGTTGGGTCACATAGACCTCTTCCTCCAACTCCCCATTGAGAAAAGCTGTCTTGATATCCACTTGGTGGATCTCAAGATTTTGTGTGGCAGCCACTGCCAGCACAGCTCTCCTAGCACCATAGCTGCTGGTAGGTGCAAAAACCTCACCAACATCTATACCAGGAATCTGTCTGCAACCCTGGGCAACCAATCTTGCTTTAAACCGAGTGACATTCCCATGTGCATCGTTTTTTGTAGAAAAAATCCAATGAACAGGGATAACTTTCTGCCCATGGGGTCTTTCCACATACTGCATAACCTCATGGGTGTCTAAAGACTCCATCTCCTCTTGCATTGCCTGCTGCCAAAACTCCCACTGAGGTGAGCGCTGGGCTTCCCTCAAGTTTGAGGGCACGTGAACTTTTCCCAACGTGACAGAAGGTACACTCTGTACCTTATGCTGTGGTGCAGCAGGGCTGTCAGCCTTACTGATGCTGTTCCCTTCTCTCTCTCTCTCTCCCTGGTTGCCAGAATAAGGTACATTATGTACCTTATGCTGGGACTGGGCAGTACTGCCGGGATTATCTGATTCCTTCTCAAGTCTCTCTCTCTCTCCTTGACTACTGGACTCATGTGCAGCACCCTTACATTCTCGCACCTTCCGCAATGCAGAGGGGAGCAGCAGCTCTCTCTCTCTCCTGGACTCACACTTGGGCACACTACCCAGACTTGCCTGAGCTGCGCCTACAATGTCAGCCTGCACACCATAAGCATGACTAGCCAGTGACTGGGATTGGGCACCAGCTTCCCCTACTGCTGGCATGTCTAACCCACTGCTCTCATCTCTTACATCTGCACCGAACATAGCCTCGACTGTCTCAACCTGCCCCTGCATATCAGGGAGACCAACCATGTTTGGCTCACTCACAATTGCCTGACCTGGGTCAGGGGCATGCAATGGGATGTCAGAATGCTCTCTCCTAGCCACGCGCTGTACATAACGCTGCTCCCTTGTAAGGGTGGTCCCTGGAGGAAGGGGAATTTGTGACTTCCCCTGCATTCGCAACCCCTCTTGTACCTTCTGCATTTTTTCTACCTGGGATTGAGTTTCTACACCCCCCCTGGCCAGATTCTGCATATGCTCAAGCACCGACCACGAGTGCTGAGATGGTTCTGGGGTCCCAACAGTAGAATCCAGGCTGGTGGGGTTTCCTTGGTCATGTGCTGCTGTGGTCCCGTCTCCAGACTGATCCCCAGCACAAAGTCCAGAGGTCCCAGGAGCCCCAGTGGAAAGCGTCTCCACTCCATGGTCATCCTCCTCATCCCAGAACGTGGGTGGAGCAGCAGAGGGAATTGCTTGAGGCGTTGCCAGATTCTCACTGCCAAGGGGGGGTGATATCCTAGAATCATAGACAGACCCAGGCTGGACCTTTGATAGACCCACTCTCTCAGCCCCCCTCAAGTGCTCGATAAAGCTGACGTCCCTACTCTCCTTCCACACTCCATTCCCCACGTACACACGATACGCTTTAGACTGGGGACAATAACCAGTAAACATCCCAGGGATGGTCTTGGGCCCAAAAACAGACCTTTGGCCACTGGGAATGTGCACATGGGCTACACAGCCAAACGTGCGCAGCACAGACACATCAGGTTTGACACCAAAGAATAATTCCATGGGGGTCAGGGACCTGCCTGAAGTAGGACCCACATTGTAGAGGAGGGTAGCTGTCTCAAGCGCCTCCTTCCAAAGGGAGGGGTCTGCTGCAGCATGGACCAACAGAGTCCTTGTTCGCTCCTTCAGGGTCCTATTCATCCTCTCGCCACCCCATTCTGCTGAGGCGTGTAGGGCGCTGAGGACTCCATCTTAGTGCCCTGCTGAGCACAAAACTCTTTGAATTGCTGGTTCAGGAACTCTGAACCCCTGTCAGTCCTCACACACTTCACAACCGTGCCTCGTTGGGTCTGCCAAAAACGGAGCAGGTCTATCACAGCCTTTGGGATGCAATCCTTTGACTTCACAGGCAGGGAGGCAACTTGGTGTGAACTTTCATCCACTACAGTGACCCAATATCGTTCACCTGTGATGGCAGGAGGTGATATGGGACCCACAGTATCCACATGGACTCTATCGAGTGGGTGATGTGCAGGCCTGGAAGATACAGGGAAAGGAGGTCTGGAGTGTTTCCCTTGTATACACGATTCACAGTGCTTGGGGCACTCAGAGCAGGGAGCAAG
Source organism: Botryococcus braunii (assembly GCA_002005505.1). Lineage (NCBI taxonomy): Eukaryota > Viridiplantae > Chlorophyta > Trebouxiophyceae > Botryococcus > Botryococcus braunii. The sequence continues at coordinate 86,748 of MVGU01001448.1, read as the reverse complement.
GGAGATATTGATTCCTGTAACCAGATCTTCCTTGGAGAACCTCTGCATGCTGCTGGCACCAGGATGACCTAACCTAGCATGCCACAGAGATCTCTCGCTACACACGTGTCCTTTCCTAAGATGAGATGCCTCAGCCATGTGATCAATATGTCTGCAGCCAACTTGCTGCCCTCTGACAGGACTAACAAACTCCAAAAAAAACAGACCTCGTGCGCGGGTGATATCTCCACACCACCCTTCAGGTCCCTTCATGGCTGTGTAACCACCTGCAGTGTCAGTCAGGAAAGATGCTCCATCCTGAATTGCACCAGTGACTGAAATGAGGTTGGTATGCGCAGAAGGAACACACTGCACATTGTGCAGCCAGAATACTTCGTGCCTTGCATTCACAAGGCATACAGACCCAGATGCAATGATTCCTCCCTTGGCGTCTGAGGTTGCCAAGTGCAGAGGAAGAGGCTGTCTATGCATAACTGGATTATGGAGCAATGAGAGATCATTGACTATATGCACAGAGGCACCACTATCTATTAACCAAGATGTGCTGCTAGCTCCATGCGAAGTTGGGGCAAGCACATTGAGAGAGATAAACATCGCCTCACCAGAAGGAGGGGGTGGAGGTGGTAAATGCCACCCCGGAAACGTGTGTTGACTTGTTGGATAGTTATATGCTGAAGGAGGTCCAGGGCTGGAAGCGGATGAAGGCGGGCCACCCCGGCCAGATCCATGGTCCCACCAGGCTTGAGGAGACGACTGTGGGCCTCCCTGGCCCCAGTAAGCTGCAGGCCCAACGCTTGCCGCTTGCATGTTTTGATGCAGAGCCTGCAGCTGCCTGAGCGGTCCGCAGTCAGTCATGAAGTGGCCCTTTGCCTTGCAGAAGTGGCATGTAAGCTCCTCTCTGGGCCTTCTTGCCCTGCCAGGTCCACGCCCCCTGCCACCAAAAGTAGTTGCAGAGGGGCCAGCGGGAGGCTGTTCGTTTGCTGGTAGTGCTGCTCCAACTCCCGGTACTGCTCCCACTCCTGGTGCAGCTCCAGCGCTTGATGACGCTCCAGCTACCCCCCCAGAGGGACCAGCCACTGCTGCAGCTGCCATGGCCTGAGGTGTTCCCTCTGCAGGTGGGTCCTTGTACCCACGGCTGGCTGCGGCGCGCAGGATTCTTTGAATCAGCTCCAATGGCGGCTTGTCGGTTGCCATAACCTCCAGGGACTCGAGCCTCAGCACAGGAGGGAGGCCCTTCACCATCAGCTCCCCAACATTGTGGTCCAAGAGGATGAACGCGTTGTTTCTGAGACTTGTAGCCAGATCCATCATTCTGTAGAGGTAGACCTTGAGTGTCTCCCCTGTCTTGATGCCCTGCTCCATTTCCTTGTACCACTCAAGGTTGATGTCTTGGTTGCTCCCTCCAGTGTGACTGTTCTTCACCCACGCGATGAAGTCGAACGCTGCTTTGTGGCATGAGATCTGAGAATGCCAGATGACTGGAACTGACTGGATCAGCCACTGCTTGATGGCTGAGTTCTCCACCGACCCTGGCATTGGCCTCTCCAAAGCCGCTCTGACCCCCTTGGTGTTTGCGCACGCCTCCAAATTTTCATACCAAAATTCAAAATTGCGCCCTCCATCATCAAGCATGACAGTCATCTTTGGATTAGAGGTATTGGGGATGTAGGCTGCCTTGTCAATCTCCACCTTTGGTTCTGCAGTGGCTGATTGTGTCCCGGTCATAGACTGCCCTGGAGTGGCCCCACTGACTTCTCCAGGTTGAGACATTGCTGTTTCACTGCTACTTTCCTTTTCTTTGCCCCTTTTTGTCATACTATTGTCACTTCACCAGCCAAACTTACTCATAAACTTCTGGAATGCAGCAATACCCTACAATTCCCTCCATGTCATGGAAATTTACCAGCCAGTCTTGCACAGTAGTAGCAGATATGTTCCCCTCAGAAGTTTGCGCCGGAGTCCGGCCCGACTCACTCAGTGCTTCTAGACAACGTCTATGAATGATAAAGCACAGCTAAAACTTCAATTATGAATTTCCCAGAAAGGTAAACTGTGAGTAAGATAATGGTCCTGGTACACTCGAGTTCCCTTGCGCCGCTGCGCCATGCTCGAGCTCCTTTGTTGACGCTTACGTCTGACCCATCCGTAGACGACCTTCACTCCTGCTTTTACTTGGCTCAGCTGGAAGGGCGTGGGCCCATAACCTGTGAAAGGTTATGGGCAATCGGCTTTCCCTGTACAAAGCAGACAGGTCGTCAATAGACGAAGTTACTCCAGCTACAGTCCGTACGACTGTCTGCTGAGTGCCACACACAACTGTCGGACAAGACTAGCATCTGGTGATGCCCAGCATCTTTCACAACCAGTTGGTTACATCATTATCTTGTACACAAGCACCGATCAAGCAATCACTAGATAAGGCTCTAGACGGCTACGTTCAAGTACATGCCTATACTCCCTGAAGTCACTGTCCCTTATCTGTTTGAGTGACTACAGGGTACACTAAGCTTGTTCACTCTCACAATAGCAACAATGATACAACACACACTGCCGCACCGTACCTGTACAAAGCAGACAGGTCGTCAATAGACGAAGTTACTCCAGCTACAGTCCGTACGACTGTCTGCTGAGTGCCACACACAACTGTCGGACAAGACTAGCATCTGGTGATGCCCAGCATCTTTCACAACCAGTTGGTATTCACTCCGGTGGGGCAGCCTTAAGAGTTCATCCGACAAACGTGTGATCTAGATAGGATTGTACCTTATGTTCGAAAACGTCCAGAAACTGCCGTGTCTCAAGGTACCTTATGTTCTCAATGGACCCATATCCTAATAGTGCACACATGAAGATCACTTAAAGCACAAGGCATTCAATAATAATGTTCAGAACTCAACACTTTCCACATACTGCATAACCTCATGGGTGTCTAAAGACTCCATCTCCTCTTGCATTGCCTGCTGCCAAAACTCCCACTGAGGTGAGCGCTGGGCTTCCCTCAAGTTTGAGGGTACGTGAACTTTTCCCAACCTGACAGAAGGTACACTCTGTACCTTATGCTGTGGTGCAGCAGGGCTGTCAGCCTTACTGGTGCTGTTCCCTTCTCTCTCTCTCTCTCTCCCTGGTTGCCAGAATAAGGTACATTATGTACCTTATGCTGGGACTGGGCAGTACTGCCGGGATTATCTGATTCCTTCTCAAGTCTCTCTCTCTCTCCTTGACTACTGGACTCATGTGCAGCACCCTTACATTCTCGCACCTTCCGCAATGCAGAGGGGAGCAGCAGCTCTCTCTCTCTCCTGGACTCACACTTGGGCACACCACCCAGACTTGCCTGAGCTGCGCCTACAATGTCAGCCTGCACACCATAAGCATGACTAGCCAGTGACTGGGATTGGGCACCAGCTTCCCCTGCTGCTGGCATGTCTAACCCACTACTCTCATCTCTTACATCTGCACCGAACATAGCCTCGACTCTCAACCTGCCCCTGCATATCAGGGAGACCAACCATGTTTGGCTCACTCACAATTGCCTGACCTGGGTCAGGGGCATGCAATGGGATGTCAGAATGCTCTCTCCTAGCCACGCGCTGTACATAACGCTGCTCCCTTGTAAGGGTGGTCCCTGGAGGAAGGGGAATTTGTGACTTCCCCTGCATTCGCAACCCCTCTTGTACCTTCTGCATTTTTTCTACCTGGGATTGAGTTTCTACACCCCCCCTGGCAAAATTCTGCATATGCTCAAGCACCGACCACGAGTGCTGAGATGGTTCTGGGGTCCCAACAGTAGAATCCAGGCTGGTGGGGGTTCCTTGGTCATGTGCTGCTATGGTCCCGTCTCCAGACTGATCCCCAGCACAAAGTCCAGAGGTCCCAGGAGCCCCAGTGGAAAGCGTCTCCACTCCATGGTCATCCTCCTCATCCCAGAACGTGGGTGGAGCAGCAGCGGGAATTGCTTGAGGCGTTGCCAGATTCTCACTGCCAAGGGGGGGTGATATCCTAGAATCATAGACAGACCCAGGCTGGACCTTTGATAGACCCACTCTCTCAGCCCCCCTCAAGTGCTCGATAAAGCTGACGTCCCTACTCTCCTTCCAGACTCCATTCCCCACGTACACACGATACGCTTTAGACTGGGGACAATAACCAGTAAACATCCCAGGGATGGTCTTGGGCCCAAAAACAGACCTTTGGCCACTGGGAATGTGCACATGGGCTACACAGCCAAACGTGCGCAGCACAGACACATCAGGTTTGACACCAAAGAATAATTCCATGGGGGTCAGGGACCTGCCTGAAGTAGGACCCACATTGTAGAGGAGGGTAGCTGTCTCAAGCGCCTCCTTCCACAGGGAAGGGTCTGCTGCAGCATGGACCAACAGAGTCCTTGTTCGCTCCTTCAGGGTCCTATTCATCCTCTCCGCCACCCCATTCTGCTGAGGCGTGTAGGGCGCTGAGGACTCCATCTGAGTGCCCTGCTGAGCACAAAACTCTTTGAATTGCTGGTTCAGGAACTCTGAACCCCTGTCAGTCCTCACACACTTCACAACCGTGCCTCGTTGGGTCTGCCAAAAACGGAGCAGGTCTATCACAGCCTTTGGGATGCAATCCTTTGACTTCACAGGCAGGGAGGCAACTTGGTGTGAACTTTCATCCACTACAGTGACCCAATATCGTTCACCTGTGATGGCAGGGGGTGATATGGGACCCACAGTATCCACATGGACTCTATCGAGTGGGTTATGTGCAGGCCTGGAAGATACAGGGAAAGGAGGTCTGGAGTGTTTCCCTTGTATACACGATTCACAGTGCTTGGGGCACTCAGAGCAGGGAGCAAGGGAGATATTGATTCCTGTAACCAGATCTTCCTTGGAGAACCTCTGCATGCTGCTGGCACCAGGATGACCTAACCTAGCATGCCACACAGATCTCTCGCTACACACGTGTCCTTTCCTAAGATGAGACGCCTCAGCCATGTGATCAATATGTCTGCAGCCAACTTGCTGCCCTCTGACAGGACTAACAAACTCCAAAAAAAACAGACCTCGTGCGCGGGTGATATCTCCACATCACCCTTCAGGTCCCTTAATGGCTGTGTAACCACCTGCAGTGTCAGTCAGGAAAGATGCTCCATCCTGAATTGCACCAGTGACTGAAATGAGGTTGGTATGCGCAGAAGGAACACACTGCACATTGTGCAGCCAGAATACTTCGTGCCTTGCATTCACAAGGCATACAGACCCATATGCAATGATTCCTCCCTTGGCGTCTGAGGTTGCCAAGTGCAGAGGAAGAGGCTGTCCATGCATAACCGGATTATGGAGCAATGAGAGATCATTGACTATATGCACAGAGGCACCACTATCTATTAACCAAGATGTGCTGCTAGCTCCATGCGAAGTTGGGGCAAGCACATTGAGAAAGATAAACATCGCCTCACCAGAAGGAGGGGGTGGAGGTGGTAAATGCCACCCCGGAAACGTGTGTTGACTTGTTGGATAGTTATATGCTGAAGGTGGTCCAGGGCTGGAAGCGGATGAAGGCGAGCCACCCCGGCCAGATCCATGGTCCCACCAGGCTTGAGGAGACGACTGTGGGCCTCCCTGGCCCCAGTAAGCTGCAGGCCCAACGCTTGCCGCTTGCATGTTTTGATGCAGAGCCTGCAGCTGCCTGAGCGGTCCGCAGTCAGTCATGAAGTGGCCCTTTGCCTTGCAGAAGTGGCATGTAAGCTCCTCTCTGGGCCTTCTTGCCCTGCCAGGTCCACGCCCCCTGCCACCAAAAGTAGTTGCAGAGGGGCCAGCGGGATGCTGTTCGTTTGCTGGTAGTGCTGCTCCAACTCCCGGTACTGCTCCCACTCCTGGTGCAGCTCCAGCGCTTGATGACGCTCTAGCTACCCCCCCAGAGGGACCAGCCACTGCTGCAGCTGCCATGGCCTGAGGTGTTCCCTCTGCAGGTGGGTCCTTGTACCCACGGCTGGCTGCGGCGCGCAGGATTCTTTGAATCAGCTCCAATGGCGGCTTGTCGGTTGCCATAACCTCCAGGGACTCGAGCCTCAGCACAGGAGGGAGGCCCTTCACCATCAGCTCCCCAACATTGTGGTCCAAGAGGATGAACGCGTTGTTTCTGAGACTTGTAGCCAGATCCATCATTCTGTAGAGGTAGACCTTGAGTGTCTCCCCTGTCTTAATGCCCTGCTCCATTTCCTTGTACCACTCAAGGTTGATGTCTTGGTTGCTCCCTCCAGTGTGACTGTTCTTCACCCACGTGATGAAGTCGAACGCTGCTTTGTGGCATGAGATCTGAGAATGCCAGATGACTGGAACTGACTGGATCAGCCACTGCTTGATGGCTGAGTTCTCCACCGACCCTGGCATTGGCCTCTCCAAAGCTGCTCTGACCCCCTTGGTGTTTGCGCACGCCTCCAAAGCTTCATACCAAAATTCAAAATTGCGCCCTCCATCATCAAGCATGACGGTCATCTTTGGATTAGAGGTATTGGGGATGTAGGCTGCCTTGTCAATCTCCACCTTTGGTTCTGCAGTGGCTGATTGTGTCCCGGTCATAGACTGCCCTGAAGTGGCCCCACTGACTTCTCCAGGTTGAGACATTGCTGTTTCACTGCTACTTTCCTTTTCTTTGCCCCTTTTTGTCATACTATTGTCACTTCACCAGCCAAACTTACTCATAAACTTCTGGAATGCAGCAATACCCTACAATTCCCTCCATGTCATGGAAATTTACCAGCCAGTCTTGCACAGTAGTAGCAGATATGTTCCCCTCAGAAGTTTTCGCCGGAGTCCGGCCCGACTCACTCAGTGCTTCTAGACAACGTCGATGAATGATAAAGCACAGCTAAAACTTCAATTATGAATTTCCCAGAAAGGTAAACTGTGAGTAAGATAATGGTCCTGGTACACTCGAGTTCCCTTGCGCCGCTGCGCCATGCTCGAGCTCCTTTGTTGACGCTTACGTCTGACCCATCCGTAGACGACCTTCACTCCTGCTTTTCCTTGGCTCAGCTGGAAGGGCGTGGGCCCATAACCTGTAAAAGGTTATGGGCAATCGGCTTTCCCTGTACGAGGCAGACAGGTCGTCAGCATACGATGTTACTCCAGCTGCAGTCCATACGCCTGTCTGCTGAGTATAAAGCACAACTGTTGGACAAGACTAGCATCTGGCAATGCCCAGCATCTTTCACAACCAGTTCCGTTACATCATTGTAATGCACTCAAGCATCGATCAAGCACTTACTAGATAAGGCTCTATGCGGCTACGTTCAAGTACATGCCTATACTCCCTACAGTCACTATCCCTTGTCTGTTTAAGTGACTACAGGGTACACTAAGCTTGTTCACTCTCAAAATAGCAACAATGACACAACACACACTGCCGCACCGCACCTGTACGAGGCAGACAGGTCGTCAGCATACGATGTTACTCCAGCTGCAGTCCATACGCCTGTCTGCTGAGTATAAAGCACGACTGTTGGACAAGACTAGCATCTGGCAATGCCCAGCATCTTTCACAACCAGTTGGCATTCACACCGGTGGGGCAGCCTTGAGAGTTCACTCGACAAACGTGTAATCTAGATCAGACTGTACCTTATGTTCGAAATCGTCCACAATCTACTGTGTCTTAAGGTACCTTATTTTATCAATGGACCCATATCCTAATAGTGCACACGTGAAGATCACTTAAAGCACAAGGCATTCAATAATAATGTTCAGAACTCAACAGTTTCCACCACATCAACATAGAGATCCCGGCCCCCATCCCTATCAAGAAAGACCAAGTCCGGCCGACACGTCTCAAAACCCACAACCCGAACCGGAAGAGGCGGTTCCCGGGTGACGACCGCCTCCACCTCCTTCCCTATCCGAAACAACATATCCCGCACCGCGTTATGGCGATAGGTGACCGCCACCCCGCGACCGACCCTGCATTGGACCGCGTGGTCCCCAAACCGATCCATGTCCTGGCCACACCGGGGACATGGAGCCCCCCCTGGGAACATGGGAATAAGGAGCTGATACCGACGCCGACACCGGAACTCGATGTTGGCCATGACCTGGCCCATGCGCTCCACCGGGAGGGCTTGGAGCCACCCCGAGGCATGAGGGCATGGGGGATTTTTCATGGTAAATCGCCTGGGGTATGAGCGCGAGTCTGAGATGGGCCCATATCGATCGAAGGTGCTTGGTGCACGTGTTTGAGGCCCCACGATAGTGGCCACGTGATCAGGCACAGTGCGAAGGGGGGGATTCGGTGATCGGTGGCGATAATCGCGGGATGTAAGCGCGGTATATCTCCTTCCCTGGCGGCCAATCGGGCCGCTGCCTCCTTACCTAGAGTGGAATACGAGCGAGGACGCTCGGTTCTTAGGTGGGGGGAGATGTAGTGCGGAGCGGATCGGGATCTCTTGTCCCCGATCCGGCTCGGATACATAAGCGGGCGATTAATCGTACAATTACCTTGGTACTTTTAGCCGATCGGTTAGAACCGCGACTCTGGGTCGAGTCGGTCGAGGGTTCGATCCCCCGGCACAACTTCAAACGTGCAGCAATGACCCACTCCTTGGGTGAGAGCTCACTCTCATATCCTGAAAACTCCGGCACCTTAGATATGGCGGGCATACTCACTCGAGGAGAGGAATCACCTGCCAGTTTTGCCATAGTTGTGGTACAAGCCCTCATGAAGTCGGCTTGTGCCTGCCAAGGGTGTTCCATGTAAGCCCGCATGGCGGCTATCACATCCGCAATTTGGCGACTAGCTCTCTCCGCCTCAGTCTCTGCTACTTCACGTTCCACAGGTGCTTCACGATCAATAGCTATAGGTGCTTCACGATCAATAGGTGGGTTGAACTCCCCACCCTCATTAGGAACAATATCGGACATAGCTTATGCGGAAGAGTATTAAGCTTTTGACACACGAGAGAGGACGACTTTAACGTCGCCGATACCAAATGTTGTGTTTGGTATCAGTACAGAACGGAATCCGAAGATTAAAGTTGGAATTAGTGAGCTAGACGGCTCCCTGCCGTCCCAAGGCCTTCGGCCTTGGCGTCCTTTGGGATCCCATAAATGGATCCTTTAGGACAGGCGTCCAGTAGGATCCTACTTATGGGATCCTTTGGACTAGTCCGATAACCCCTCCTGAGTTTCAGGACATGCACGCCAGCTGTCCGCCAGCTGGAGAGATGCTTCAAGACTAGGCCATGGCCACGTCAGCCTTGGATTCGCTGATCGATCGCACCCTCGAGATCGTGGTTCCCAAATCGGGTACCCACAATCTCGCTGGTACCCACAGCACAACATCCCTCCCCACTTAAGCAGTTGCCCTCCTGGCAACTCCAGTGGCACTTTCTGGCGGTGGGAGACCACCAGAGACCAACCCAACGGTCGCACCGTTGTCAGCGTATCCCGTACGCTCGATCTCGCCATGAGACCTAGGCTTCCCAAAGGCTAACGCATTGCTTGCTACCTGCCATTGACAGCCACAAGCCCCCCAATGCACAAGACCCCAGATTAATGCCCAAGAAACTGGAGACTCTACTCCAGCCACAGTGGCCAAGCCGAATGATGGTGGGTCAGGCGCTAGGAGCGAGGCGGCCAGCATGACCCTGATTTCAGGCGGTACTATACCTCCGTTAATGCCCCCAGCACACATTCGCAAGACCGGTCCAGCCCACGAGCGAGACAACGCAAAGGCTTTTCTAGGGCGTCGCAGGGCGTCCCCCGCGTTGGGACGCCAGGCTACAAGAGCACCCCGCAATTGCCGGACAAGTGGGTATGGGTATACAAACTACACACTTGCAATCTGACACCCGCATTTCGTTCATTCTCACAGTGTTCATCGTTTGACAGGCATGACACACTGTCTACCGTTGAGGTTTGGATTTTGCACGCACAGGTTTTCTACCCCTGCTCTGCGTATGGGCTCTTGGCTGACCCCAATATTCATTCACCAAATCCTCGCAATGCTCGAGAAGGGCTTCAGCTGGCTCCCAGCTATTGTGCTCTTGTGAGTATCCTTTCCAATGGACAAGGAACTCCAGTTGAGCACCCCGAAGTCGATCCCCTAAAATCGTTTCCACCTCATATTGAGGTTCGCCATTGACAATCTCAGGCATGGGGGGAGGTTTTACACGCCCCCCCTGCACATAAGTATTGAGCAACGACACATGGAAGACATTATGCCAATTCAGGGTTTCATGGAGAGACAGCCGATACGCGACCTCGTTCACCTTCTCCGTCACCACAAAAGGCCCCATCCACCGTGGCAAGAGTTTCTTCCCAATCACACTCTTTGGCCGAGCATACCTCGTTGAGAGCAACACATGCTCCCCAACTTCAAACGAGATTGGAGACCTGCGCGCATCGACGTAGGCCTTCTGCCGGCTCACTGCTGCGTCCAGGCACTCCTTGGCCCGCTTCCACAGCTCTTGCATTCTGCGCTCAACCCCTTGTGCTTGAGGAACCTTGCTCACAAAGTCTGGGTGCCCAGGCACCTGCGGGTGCTTGCCATACACTAAGAAGAATGGCGTACACTTCATGGAGTCATGCCAGGCATTATTAATTGCAAATTCGCACATGGGCAAGTGTAAGTTCCAATCTTTCCCATCTGGTGCAACATAGTGCCTCAACACATCCTCCACCACCCGGTTCGCCCGCTCAGTCTGGCCGTCGGTTTGCGGATGATACGCCGACGAGAAAGACTGAGTGATTTTAAGCAATTTACACAAGTCCACAAAGAATTTACCCGTGAACCGGGGGTCTCTGTCAGACACAATGGTCTTAGGCATGCCAAAATCCTTAAACACATTGTTGAGAAACAACCTTGCAGAACCCGCTGCCGTAACGTGACTGTTGTTAGCATGAGCCTCACCATTTTAGAGAACCGATCCACCACCACAAGTACAGCATCATGCCCATCCCTCGTTTTTGGCAAGCCCATCACAAAATCCATTGAGATATGTTCCCAAGGGCGTTCTGCAACGGGCAAGGGTGTAAGAAGACCGTGAGGCTTACCAGACAAGGGCTTATTTCTCTGGCAGGAGTCACAAGATGCCACATAATTGCAAACATCAGCGTACAAACTGTGCCAGAAGAATCCCCTTTGCACCAACCTCGTAGTCTTGCGCTGTCCGAAATGGCCTGCATAGGTGCTATCATGGCAAATTGCCGTCACCTCTTGTCGCAGCCCCGGCGCATCCGGCACAAATACGCGCTGATCACCATCCCTGTTGTCACACCATCACATGCCGTCCTTCTCCACCAGCCCTTTCAGTCCCTCTAGCTCGTCCCCGGTGAGTCCCTCGCTTGCACTTCTAATCTTGGCGAGTATATCCGGTGTTTCCTCAGACCACAACCGCAAAGAGCCCTCATCCTCACGCTCTGACCTAGCAGTAACCCTAGTTCTAGCAGTAACCCTAGACCCATCAGTAACTGATGGACCCCCTCCTGCCGCCTTGGGAGATCGGCCGGCAGCCGACCGTAGAGCACTGCGTATACTATTAAGACTAACAGAGGGTCGGCGCGAGAGAGGATCTGCCCAATTCGTGCGACCAGGACGATACTCCCAAACAAAATCAAAGCGCTGCAGGAACTCTGACCAGCGAGCTTGACGAGGAGACAAGGCAACCTTGGTAGGCATGAAAACATTTGGTTTATGATCCGTAACAACGGTGAATTTCACACCCTCCACATAACAACGCCATATTTGCAGGGCATGAATGACCGCTAACAACTCTTGCTCACCGACAGGGTAGTTACGTTCTGCAGGAGACAACACGCGTGATTCAAAAGCCACAGGCTGATCCTCCTGCAGAAGAATGGCCCCCAAAGCGGTCCCCGATGCGTCAGCCACAACCGCAAGATGTTGTGCTGTGGGTACCAGCGAGATTATGGGTACCCGATTTGGGAACCACGATCTCGAGGGTGCGATCGATCAGCGAATCCAAGGCTGACGTGGCCATGGCCTAGTCTTGAAGCATCTCTCCAGCTGGCGGACAGCTGGCGTGCATGTCCTGAAACTCAGGAGGGGTTATCGGACTAGTCCAAAGGATCCCATACGTAGGATCCTACTGGACGCCTGTCCTAAAGGATCCATTTATGGGATCCCAAAGGACGCCAAGGCCGAAGGCCTTGGGACGGCAGGGAGCCGTCTAGCTCACTAATTCCAACTTTAATCTTCGGATTCCGTTCTGTACTGATACCAAACACAACATTTGGTATCGGCGACGTTAAAGTCGTCCTCTCTCGTGTGTTAAAAGCTTAATACTCTTCCGCATAAGCTATGTCCGATATTGTTCCTAATGAGGGTGGGGAGTTCAACCCACCTATTGATCGTGAAGCACCTATAGCTATTGATCGTGAAGCACCTGTGGAACGTGAAGTAGCAGAGACTGAGGCGGAGAGAGCTAGTCGCCAAAATGCGGATGTGATAGCCGCCATGCGGGCTTACATGGAACCCGCTTGGCAGGCACAAGCAGACTTCATGAGGGCTTGTACCACAACTATGGCAAACCTGGCAGGTGATTCCTCTCCTCGAGTGAGTATGCCCGCCATATCTAAGGTGCCGGAGTTTTCAGGATATGAGAGTGAGCTCTCACCCAAGGAGTGGGTCATTGCTGCACGTTCGAAGTTTCCACTTACGGCAAACTTGTACGTGGAAGATTCTTGTGTTCGACGTGCAACAGCAAGCTTCACAGGATCTGCTCTCAGGTTATGGAATGCGTTTGTGTCGGCCATGGGTGTTGGCACTTTGCTGCGCTGGGATCAGGTTGAGTCCTTTATGACGGCACATTTCGGTCGGCTTGAGTCGCCTGAAGTGTTGTTGCCGTTGTTTGATGCCTTAACCTTGGAAACCGCTGGTAGAATTACCATATATGTGAGCAAATTCCAACAACTCCGTGCACGGATGGGGGCGGGGCACTCGGGGACTGAGGATGTGCATAGGTTCCTGAAGGGTTTGCCATATTCGATGGCGACACAACTGCGTCTTAAGTTTGCAGGCAGTAATGCGCCGGTGCAAAGTTACATTGACGCTCTTTGTGCTTTGCCAGACCGGGTGCCGGCCTCGCCCAAGGCGAAAAAGGCCAAGCCGGACCTGGGGGTTAAGGATGCGGGGGTTACCAGAACCCCCCCATGCAGGCAAACCAAAGGACCCCCGGACTAAGCAAGAGAAGGGTCCTCCCAAGTGCTATGAATGCGGCGTCGTTGGCCACATTGCGAAGTTCTGCCCTTCCAAGAAGGTACACCCCCCTTCCCCGGTGCCCTGTGCAGCAAAAACTGGTGTTAAGCGTTCCTTTGATGATGCCCAGCTTGACGTTAATTCACATGACATGTTGTACACCTGCTCTGCCTCGCGGGCGCCCGAGGGATTGGCACCAAGAATCACGAAGTTGACCTTCGTGATGGGTGCAGGGATCCAAGGACGCAACAGCCGCGTGAGATGTCTTCTTGACAGTGGAGCAAGCAGTTGTTTCATTTCTCGGCGAGTGGCAAAACGGCTAGGCTTTAAATTGCTTGCCGTCTCGCCGCGTAATATTGTTCTGCCAGATGGCAGTACCGAGGAATCCAACATGTTGTGTGAAGTGCCCTTGCGCATCCGTGGCCATGATGTTTCAGTGCCATGTCTTGTTTGTACATTGGATGCGCACGAGGTTATTTTGGGTGAACCATTTCTTGCTCGCTCAAAAGCGGCATTGTTATGGGAGACCAAGACGGCGCATTTCAAGCTGAATGGGCAGGCATTTAAGGTTGCAATGACAGAGTGTACAGATCCTAATGTGCCAGTTGTAAGTGCTGCAGTAGGAATCCGTTGGGTGAAGGGAGGGGGTGTGGGTTTCCTTGTTTTGCCTGAACATATTTCCGCGATGGCGGAAGCGATGGAAAATACTGGGGATGAGGGATGCAGTATGGCTGAAAATCATAGGAAAGAACGAATTGTAAATGATTTCTCTGATGTCTTTCCTGATGAATTGCCTTCTGGCTTGCCCCCTCCTCGTAATATCTCCCATGCGATCCCTATAGTTAATGACAGTGTGCCTCCTTCCCGTCCCATGTACCGCCTGAGTCCAGCAGAGCGGGCTGAGGTTGTCAAAACGCTTGAGTTGTTGAGTAAAGGATTTATAGAACCCAGTACATCTCCATTTGCGTCCCCCATCTCTTTGTCAGAAAGAAAGAAGGCACACTAAGGATGGTCATTGATTATAGAGGGATAAATAAACTCACGAAGCGCAATCAATACCCACTGCCAAGGATTGATGACCTTTTAGACCACTTGAATGGAGCACAGGTGTTCTCCTCTTTGGATCTCATGTCAGGGTACCATCAGGTACGAATCACGGAGGAGGACATTCCGAAAACGGCTTTTCGCACGCCGCAGGGGTTGTATCAATTTAAGGTGTTACCATTTGGCCTCACCAACGCCCCTGCTACCTTTCAGAAGGTGATGAATGATGTGCTTCAGCCATTGTTAGGGAAGTGTGTACTTGTGTATATGGATGATATTTTGGTGTATAGCAAGAATGCAGCTGAACATGACGAGCATCTTCGTGCGGTACTACAATTGCTTAGAGAGCACAAATTGTACTGCAAACTGAAGAAATGCTCTTTCTTTCAGTCAGAAGTGGCATTTCTTGGACACCTGGTTAGTGGAGCAGGCGTCCGCGCTGATCCTCAAAAGGTTGAGGCAGTACGGGCATGGCCTACCCCTCGCACGGTCCATGACATTCGTTGTTTTCTGGGCCTGACTAACTACATCAGAAAATTCATCCTGGGGTACTCAAGTATTACACGCCCTCTCATGGATTTGTTGAAAGATCAGGCGCCATGGGCATGGACGCAAGTGCAGGAGGAAGCCTTCAACAATTTGAAGCAGGCCTTAATAACTGCACCTGTTCTCCGTATACCTGACTTTTCAAAACCTTTTGTGGTTGTGGCTGACGCATCGGGGACCGCTTTGGGGGCCATTCTTCTGCAGGAGGATCAGCCTGTGGCTTTTGAATCACGCGTGTTGTCTCCTGCAGAACGTAACTACCCTGTCGGTGAGCAAGAGTTGTTGGCGGTCATTCATGCCCTGCAAATTTGACGTTGTTATGTGGAGGGTGTGAAATTCACCGTTGTTACGGATCATAAACCAAATGTTTTCATGCCTACCAAGGTTGCCTTGTCTCCTCGTCAAGCTCGCTGGTCAGAGTTCCTGCAACGCTTTGATTTTGTTTGGGAGTATCGTCCTGGTCGCACGAATTGTGCAGATCCTCTCTCGCGCCGACCCTCTGTTAGTCTTAGTAGTATACGCAGTGCTCTACGGTCGGCTGCCGGCCGATCTCCCAAGGCGGCAGGAGGGGGTCCATCAGTTACTGATGGGTCTAGGGTTACTGCTAGAACTAGGGTTACTGCTAGGTCAGAGCGTGAGGATGAGGGCTCTTTGCGGTTGTGGTCTGAGGAAACACCGGATATACTCGCCAAGATTAGAAGTGCAAGCGAGGGACTCACCGGGGACGAGCTAGAGGGACTGAAAGGGCTGGTGGAGAAGGACGGCATGTTTTGGTGTGACAACAGGGATGGTGATCAGCGCGTATTTGTGCCGGATGCGCCGGGGCTGCGACAAGAGGTGACGGCAATTTGCCATGATAGCACCTATGCAGGCCATTTCGGACAGCGCAAGACTACGAGGTTGGTGCAAAGGGGATTCTTCTGGCACAGTTTGTACGCTGATGTTTGCAATTATGTGGCATCTTGTGACTCCTGCCAGAGAAATAAGCCCTTGTCTGGTAAGCCTCACGGTCTTCTTACACCCTTGCCCGTTGCAGAACGCCCTTGGGAACATATCTCAATGGATTTTGTGATGGGCTTGCCAAAAACGAGGGATGGGCATGATGCTGTACTTGTGGTGGTGGATCGGTTCTCTAAAATGGTGAGGCTCATGCCAACAACAGTCACGGTTACGGCAGCGGGTGCTGCAAGGTTGTTTCTCAACAATGTGTTTAAGGATTTTGGCATGCCTAAGACCATTGTGTCTGACAGAGACCCCCGGTTCACAGGTAAATTCTTTGTGGACTTGTGTAAATTGCTTAAAATCACTCAGTCTTTCTCGTCGGCGTATCATCCGCAAACCGACGGCCAGACTGAGCGGGCGAACCGGGTGGTGGAGGATATTTTGAGGCACTATGTTGCACCAGATGGGAAAGATTGGAACTTACACTTGCCCATGTGCGAATTTGCAGTTAATAATGCCTGGCATGACTCCATGAAGTGTACGCCATTCTTCTTAGTGTATGGCAAGCACCCGCAGGTGCCTGGGCACCCAGACTTTGTGAGCAAGGTTCCTCAAGCACAAGGGGTTGAGCGCAGAATGCAAGAGCTGTGGAAGCGGGCCAAGGAGTGCCTGGACGCAGCAGTGAGCCGGCAGAAGGCCTACGTCGATGCGCGCAGGTCTCCAATCTCGTTTGAAGTTGGGGAGCATGTGTTGCTCTCAACGAGGTATGCTCGGCCAAAGAGTGTGATTGGGAAGAAACTCTTGCCACGGTGGATGGGGCCTTTTGTGGTGACGGAGAAGGTGAACGAGGTCGCGTATCGGCTGTCTCTCCCTGAAACCCTGAATTGGCATAATGTCTTCCATGTGTCGTTGTTCAATACTTATGTGCAGGGGGGGCGTGTAAAACCTCCCCCCATGCCTGAGATTGTCAATGGCGAACCTCAGTATGAGGTGGAAACGATTTTAGGGGATCGACTTCGGGGTGCTCAACTGGAGTTCCTCGTCCATTGGAAAGGATACTCACAAGAGCACAATAGCTGGGAGCCAGCTGAAGCCCTTCTCGAGCATTGCGAGGATTTGGTGAATGAATATTGGGGTCAGCCAAGAGCCCATACGCAGAGCAGGGGTAGAAAACCTGTGCGTGCAAAATCCAAACCTCAACGGTAGACAGTGTGTCATGCCTGTCAAACGATGAACACTGTGAGAATGAACGAAATGCGGGTGTCAGATTGCAAGTGTGTAGTTTGTATACCCATACCCACTTGTCCGGCAATTGCGGGGTGCTCTTGTAGCCTGGCGTCCCAACGCGGGGGACGCCCTGCAATGCCCTAGAAAAGCCTTTGCGTTGTCTCGCTCGTGGGCTGGACCGGTCTTGCGAATGTGTGCTGGGGGCATTAACGGAGGTATAGTACCGCCTGAAATCAGGGTCATGCTGGCCGCCTCGCTCCTAGCGCCTGACCCACCATCATTCGGCTTGGCCACTGTGGCTGGAGCAGAGTCTCCAGTTTCTTGGGCATTAATCTGGGTTCTTGTGCATTGGGGGGCTTGTGGCTGTCAATGGCAGGTAGCAAGCAATGCGTTAGCCTTTGGGAAGCCTAGGTCTCATGGCGAGATCGAGCGTACGGGATACGCTGACAACGGTGCGACCGTTGGGTTGGTCTCTGGTGGTCTCCCACCGCCAGAAAGTGCCACTGGAGTTGCCAGGAGGGCAACTGCTTAAGTGGGGAGGGATGTTGTGCAGTGGGTACCAGCGAGATTGTGGGTACCCGATTTGGGAACCACGATCTCGAGGGTGCGATCGATCAGCGAATCCAAGGCTGACGTGGCCATGGCCTAGTCTTGAAGCATGTCTCCAGCTGGCGGACAGCTGGCGTGCATGTCCTGAAACTCAGGAGGGGTTATCGGACTAGTCCAAAGGATCCCATAAGTAGGATCCTACTGGACGCCTGTCCTAAAGGATCCATTTATGGGATCCCAAAGGACGCCAAGGCCGAAGGCCTTGGAACGGCAGGGAGCCGTCTAGCTCACTAATTCCAACTTTAATCTTCGGATTCCGTTCTGTACTGATACCAAACACAACAGCGAGTCATCCGACTGGAATTCCCTGCCGCCGTCTTCGGTACTCTTCTATGAGAAAATTACAGCACAGGAATCTCATTCTTGACACATTTCAAGAAAAAGTGTTTTTTCCAAGTGTCTTCTTGAGCCGATGTGGACAGCAGTGCATTCCCCTCTGTACACTTTGTTTGCGGGAGCCGGGTGCCACGCCCATACTTCACATCGTCACATCCGGCAGCCGTTTGGCCGGCATAGTTCCCGTCCGGAACGGCTGGAAAGGTTGCCATTTGCTGCAGCGTCCACACAGGAGCGTGATGCTAATCACTGATATGGTGTCACGGCGTGATCGCGAAGTTGCAGCGGCCGCGGTACCACCGTTACCAGTGCGTAGTACCGGTACAGCTGGTATCTGAACCAGTGCTAGTACCAGCAGCTGACGCTGTACCCTCGTCCAACACAATGGAAGGGTAAGTCTGCCCCAAAAATAAAACCCCCCAAAAGGAACAACAAGGAAAGGCCTAAAACTTGGCTTGAAGTTCAGGCCCTTAAGTTGGTAACCCACCGTGAAAAGGTATGAAAATGTGGGGAAAGGTCCAAAACCCTGACGCTCCGGTCCAGTAATCGTCACCCCTTGTCGGCCGTTGCGATCGTCCGTTGTGCTCCCTCCTATCGGCGTTCCACACGCATACATTTCGTACAATTGTACCACAGCACAGGCACTATATAGACCAGAAAACAACCTCCGTGTCAAGTGACATTAGGCAGTTCCCAGTTCACAGAAGTTTAAGCTTTGTCAACGTAACCTCAAAGCCAAAGCTCCCTGTTAGCATTGTTCATCGTTCACGATTCTGTCGTCCTCGATATCTGCATTCCACAGGTAGCCCCTGAAAGAGTTGTCTGTTGCTTGGTGTCCTGTTTTCATCCTCTTCCGATCTTTACCGCAGGAATGTTGCCCCTCTTGCACTCCTTCCCGGGTCCACCAACCCTTGATTAGTGAAGCATGCAGGTGATATATGTGGGTGATTTATTAACTTATTACAATTTATTGTATTTCGTGTTTCAAAGAGTGCAAGAAACCTTTGACCAGCATAGGAACGCTATACACACGGCGCCGGACAAAATCAAGTCACGAGTGTTCGAGAGTAGACGAGTGTTCGAGTTCCTGAAATGATTTGTCAGACCTTTCTCCGTCATCCATTATCTTTCCATGAAAAAAAGATCCAGCAGAAGTGTTAACATGTTAGAATATCGGATACAGTATCGCAGGTTTTAAAGGAGCCTGCAGCTAAACCTGCGGCGAACTCCTAAAGACAACCCTTGTATTCTTTTTAAAACTTCTCGTAAACCAATTTAAGTTGCAGTCCTGTAATTCGACTCTAGCACCCTGATGTGGGCGTTCCGTTGCGTAGCTTGTACTGAATGCAAACACAGAAAAACTTCGTGACATGTGCTCGGGCAGGTCGAAAAGATGTCAAAGAGAAACTCCCCTTTGATGCTGGTGGTGCTGGGCATGCTTCTCGCCGCCAATGTGGCTTCTGCACAAGGTGGGTCCCTCCTTTTACACCCTCACACAGTTTACAAACTTGTTGTAACAAGCTTCTCTTGTAGCAATTTGGCAAACACTGTCGTTACAAAGTCAGGAAAACCAAGTTCAGTTGCACAAAAAAAACCCACCATCCAGTTGTGCTTGCCACAAAGGTTGGGATAGTGGAATGTTATCCGGCAGACAAACAGGGAGTCTTTTGCTTGCACAGATGACCTGAAACGCGAGACTTACATATCCGAGCCCTCACAGAAAGAATTTATAGCTACTGCTGCTGATCCCACGATTTCGTCATTACAAACGACTGATAATGAGGAGATTTGATGACCCCTTTGCACCCTCATGAGGCACTTTCACAAACTTGGGGAAACATGCTTCTCTAGCAATCTTATACAATTAGCAAACCCTGTGGTTGCAAAGTCTCAAAAATCAAGTTCAGTCCAGGAAAAAAGAGTATATGAATGGATGGGAAGTTAGCACTATTGAACTTGCAATATGAGATGCGATAGTGGAATGTTGTCCGGCAGACATTTACACTAAATATATTTCTTTATACTACTTTATTTTCACCTAAATTATGCTATATATAATATGGATTTTTCTGAAACAGGGGGTGTTTTGGTTGCACAGGCGGCCTAGAAGCTGAGGAAAGTGCAGGTTTAGTTACAGCTGCTGATGCTACCACTGTTTCGGCATTGAGGAGCGGTGGAAGCGGCGGTGGAAGCGGCGGTGGAAAGGGCGATGGAAAGGGCGATGGAAAGGGCGGTGGAAAGGGCGATGGAAAGGACGTGAAGGGCGATCCCCTCATTCGTGCCTTTGACGGCTCCCTCTTCTTCTTCCACGGAGAACCTGGCAAAGTCTACAACTTCGCTTCCCTTGCAGACGGATTCCAGGTACCACACCTTACGTGCCTACTTTTGGTTTGATTCACGTAAACACTCCATTTCACGAGTTTCTCTTCTGCCCTTCCTTGTGTAACAGCAATGGCCGAAATGGTATCAACACACCAGGTTTTTACACGCACATGCACATGCACACGCACACGCACACGCACACGCACACACGCACACGCACACACACACACACACTCGCATGCACGCACACGGATACATTGAAGTCTTTAAAGCTACCGGTAGCTGTAAAAGGTACCTATGTATAGTGTGTTACAAAAAGTATATTGGTGGTTTATTTCTAACATTATCTGGGTCTTCTGTTGCTTTGGAAGATTATGTACCATGTATCGCACCGGTATATACGAAGGTACGTTTTGCTGCAACTGTTTGGGAGGCAGGGACCATCACGGATAGGCCTGCCACAGAAGTCACGTTTTCTAAAGTAGCTTCCCTTCCTACAAAGGTTGGTCCTTGTGCACTCAGTCCCTTATTAGTTTGAATGCCTTTGTGCAGAAAATTTATGCTACAACGAATCTCGACCTGAAGGCCTATTCAGGAAGGGACCCCTGCTGTAATTGACAGGGAGTGAGGGGTGGGGGCCAGGTGGCAGCTCTGCTGAAGGAGGCCAACAATGCAGCACACTTGGGACTTGACCGCAATGGTGAGTTTACCGCACCTTAAGCGTGCTGTCAGCTCCCAA
The DNA here is from genome assembly GCA_002005505.1 of Botryococcus braunii. Lineage (NCBI taxonomy): Eukaryota > Viridiplantae > Chlorophyta > Trebouxiophyceae > Botryococcus > Botryococcus braunii. The sequence goes on along the minus strand of MVGU01001448.1, from coordinate 65,791 downwards.
CCTTCCCCTTGACCTCAAACCGCACAGGGGGTGCCACTTCGATGACCAACAGCCCCCGTTAAGTATACCAGTAATCTGTAACACTGTTTAGTCACGTGGAACCGAGGTGCACCGACAAATGTTGAAAGGAACCATCGCCTCCTCTTCGGATTACCCCTCCACCCCCCCACCCCATTTTGCGCATGGCATTGGACCTCGATTGCTGAAGGACATCGACACTTCTTCCTTCTGATCTCCCCACACCCTTCCCTCAGTAATTCCGTCCTTTGTCCCGTTGTCCAACTTGTGAGGCACGTGGGATGCCAGGAACGTACATGGAGGCTGTTGGCTTCAAGCAGGAGGCAGCCCAGGTCTCTGTGCGCACCTATGCTCACGACAGTGCCCGTATTGTTGGTAGGTCCTGTCTCGATTTGCCATCTGGCGTTGCCCTGGCCCCCTTGCAGCCGTGATGCAGTCCATGGCTGAAAGCTTTACATGTATACAATGTTTACGTATCTGGGCATCCCCCTGGATGCACGAACCCTGCATTGTGTGTGTATGTGTGTGTGTGTGTGTGTGTGTGTGTGTGCGTGTGCGTGTGCGTGTGTGTGTGTGTGTGGTGGGTGTTTGTGTGTGGGGGGGGGGGCGTACACCGTGTGTTGTGTGTGTGTGTGTGTGTGTGTGTGTGTGTGTGTTGGGGGGGGGGGTACACTGTGTTGTGTGGGTGTGTGGGTGGGTGGGTGGGTGGGTGGGTGGGTGGGTGGGTGTGTGTGTGTGTGTGTGTGTGTGTGTGTGTGTGTGTGTGTGTGTGTGTGTGTGTGTGTGTGTGTGTGTGTTGGGGGGGGGGATACACCGTGTCTGTGTTGGGGGTGGGGGGGGGGGAATCCCTGACGCACACGCGCGCTCACACACACGCACACTTCTTTTGAGGAGCTGACCATCCTACGCTTATTGGTGGCTACCGAAAGTACTCGGCATGTTATTAAAACATTATACAGTGCATACTACGATTGGTGCAGTTCGTGGTGTGCACTATGTAATTGTTTTATAGCAACCCAAGTACCTGCGGTAGCCGCAATTTATGGATAGTAATGCTGTAGCCACGATTAAGGGGCACTCATGCAGTAGCCACGATGCGGTAGCCACGATTAAGGGGCACTAACGCGGTAGCCACGATGCGGTAGCCACGATTAAGGGGCACTAACGCGGTAGCCACGATGCGGTAGCCACGGTTTATGGGCACTAATGCAGTAGCCACGATGCGGTAGCCACGATTGAGATGGTCTGTTGCCCCTCTAAGGAAGACATGCTTTCTCTTGGCATGTATAATCGTCCACCCCACTCCCCATCCTTTCCGCAGCATGACTTGGCTTGAGTCCATTACCCAGAGAGCTTGGAGGGCTTGTCATTGGCCTTGATGTGTCCTGTTTAGCACACTGGGCTGTTTGGGGTCGCCAGTTGCGGTCAACGGAGAGGAGATGGATTTGAGCAGCGAGGCAGCGGAGAGCAGCGTGCCGCTGAAGAATGGCGGGGCGGTGAAGGTGGCCGTCAGCCACTTCCAGCGTAAAGAGGGCACCGTCGTCACGATCTCCACCCCCATCATCCAAGTATCTGTATATCTGGTCTGTCCCTCCCAACCTGCAGTACGACTTGAATGCAATGATATCCTGTTTATCCATATGGTTTTATGCCCCCGACCTTTCTTAACCTAGCTTATCCCTCCCCACCTACTGTGATGACTCAAATGCAATGATAGCTTGCCGGAGGAGCAGATGCTAGAGGACATTTCCAGCGTTTCGATGTCGCAGCTCGTGTACCCCTGTAGGTGCTCAGCGTGTGTGTCAGTTGATTTCTGTCCTTTGGGCTTCAAACTCTCTACAACTTGCATCCCTAACAATCTTCTGGACAGAAAGTACGCCAAATACTGCATGTGGTTTTCCAGTTCTACAGGCGTGGGGGCTCCTCCCGGGTTGTGCAATATGCGGTATACACTACATACGCCACAACAAATGTGTCCCGAGCCACCAGCAGACGTGTGGCGGTTCAATCGGTGTTCCTTACATGCACATCTGAAACCTCCTGAATAATCAACAGCTTGACTCGAGGACCTGTGCTTTCCACCCTATACCCAGTTCATCGTAGGTTACAATATCCCTATGTTTCCAGGTCTTAAAACCCCTCCCTTCTCTCTCTGTTTGAGATAGCACGGCGCACAGGGGTTGGGTTGCGGATGGGGAGAGAGCCGTGCGCGTGTGTGCGTTTGCGTTCATTCGTGCGTGCGTGCGTGTGTGTGTGTGTGTGTGTGTGTGTGTGTGTGCACGCGTGTGTGCGCGCGCGCGTGACACACACACACACACACACACACACACACACACACACACACACACACACACACACACACACACGCACACACGCAAAACAGGGACAAGCACCCATAGGCACAAGCACACAGCAGGGACAAGAGCGCATGCCTCTAAGAGAATAGGAAAGGAAAGAAAGGATAGTTGATACGGTCAGGACCACTTGGGGATGATACGACCAGAGGAAACACCAGAATGCGGTGGCTGTTGGCACTGACCGCATGTGTGGAGGAGCAGGTGCCCCCAGGACTGGACCATGCAGGCTACTGGCAGCCATCTTACCTCAACCTTGGCTTCACCCTCCCCACCCCTCCCAATGGCGCTCTGCAGGTATTCCCGGCTCGCTTTTAAGACTATGGTGACGTTCCAATCATAGAGATCTCAGGCTATTCATTTTATGAAACCGGGTTGGCACAATATCGAGCCGCATCGAATTTGAGAGTCATGCTGTCACGTAAGGTCTCTAGTATGCACAATACATGTACATCTCCAACTAATGATAACTTCAAACGTGCAATCTAAATTTATGGTTCGCACTTTCCAAGCGTGAAGCCTGTTCTGTGAACCCCTTTGAAGCTCCCAACCAATTTCAGCCTTAGAACTGAGTTATTAAACCTAGCGCGCCTTCCCTCCCCTCCCCCTGCCATCGGCTGCCCGTCCTTGGCTCAATGCTGTACATGTATGAGGGTATGTGGGGAGTGCAAGCGTGTGTGCCTGCCCCCCCCCCCCCCCCGGGTATATGTGTGCATGTATGTGCGGGTGCGCATGTGTGCCTGCCCCGCTCCCCCATCTTGGTATCATGGGAGTAATATATCATGCCTATGTACGAATATATGCAGATGTCCATGAGCGCTTTGCCATTAAAACGTGACCTAATGCGGCTTTAAGGTTCCGATGCAGGGAGTGGTGGGGAACACGTACCACTACAGCATGGGCCTGACTGCCTCCAGCGTGGACAACCCCGAGAAGGCCATCCCGGTGCAGGCCTACTCCGACGTCGTGTACCCGCTCCTGCCCGACTCAGCATACGAGCTGCCATCCCTGTTCGCCGAGCCGGCCCTCACCTTCCCGTCCCAGTTCCTTCACGACCTCATTGTCATGCGCAAGGCCGCAGCCTTTAAGATGCAGCCCCCGGCATCCCCTCTCTCCTAAGTCAGATTGGGCTGGGGTTGAAGCCCAAGAGCACTTAATTAATCCCATTGCAATGTGATTGTATTTATTCTTTTCCGCAAGTCCCGAACGTGAGTACACAATTGTCACATAGGCACGACATTCTAGGCATATGCCTCAGTAAGGGTGCAGTTTGGAACACTCATTTCATGGCTGTACAGACCGGTGGTGAAATGCCGAAATGGTTGCTGCTTGTCGTATAGTCCTGCATCCTGGGTTGACATCAGGCATATATTTACTGTAGTAATGCGTCCTGTGTGACGTCAGGCATATATTTACTGTAGTCCTGCGTCCTATGTGACGTCAGGCAAGGTATTTTTTTGGGCTCTTCCAGAGTCCCAGGACCCTCACGGCCCACTCTGTTGCTGGGTGTGGGTGCTTCTGCTTTTGCGCAGTAGGAACAGCCATGTCGGATGACAAATCCACTTGATATGCGCATGCCCTCCATGAACATGCATATGGCTGTCCTTTCGAGCTCGCCAGTGGCAGACTGAGCTAGCATGCATGTACTCATGCATTTTCATACGAATTGGACGTGTCAGGAATTGAGCACAGAAATTTTAGTCCGACGTATACGGACAGTCCCGATTTTGAGTTCAAAATTTCTGAGCAGACGTACACCGACAGTCCGGACTAGAGTGCGAAAGTTTTGAGCATAACTATACCAACAGTCCGGATTTTGAGCACAGGATTCTTTTATATCCTTTTTTATGCGGTGCATGCTGCGCTCTTGATCCCCACAAAAAATGTAGAGACAGTGTTATTGATGACATCTACCTCTGGTTAATGCAGCAGCGAATCGCCTTTGCAACCACGAGTTACAAGGCGATTAATGTGCTCTGCCTTAAAAGCATAAGTATTGACTGCCGGGCTCCCAAACACCTTCACGTGTGCAGGCCCACTCGCCCGATTAGGGACAAAGAAGACTCCAAATGTTTCCCCTTGGGTGGCTTGGATGCTCTGTGCTCTGTGTGGAGAAATTTCTTTGTTGCTAGGGGTGCCTACTTTCGTTGTCACTACTGGCAAAGATGGGCATGTGGAGGTAACTAAAAAGTTCCGGTACCCCGAGAAGCTTCCTTAAGGGTACCCTGCAGTACTTTTGAAAAGTCCCCGCTGTAACAGACTCTGACACAGTAGAGGTTGTCATAGAGATAGGGATTTGACCACTATTCTCTTCACCTCTTTGTTCTTGGTTTTTTGCCCAAAACAAATCACGCAAACCCCCCATGGCCAGCCCCCCCCCCCAACACACACACACACACACACACACACACACACACACACACACACACACACACACACACACACACACACACACACACACACACACCCACACACACACCCACACACACACACGCGCACACACACACGCACACACACACACCCACACACACCCACACCCACACCCACACACACACACACACACACACACACACCCACACCCACGCGTGCGCACGCATGTCAGGACACACGCACACCTGATGCACGCACAGTCACAGAAGAGCACACGCCCACACGCATTGCAATCTATGCAGTGCATATTGCGTGCACTGGACACCTGATGTTGTGGATAGTTTCCTGAGAACAGCCTTGCAGCCAAAAACCAAGCCGACGAGAAGAAGCCCTATGAGCAGAGTCTATCAACTTCCGCCCCCAAAATTGGCCAGCCCGCCTTCAAAAACAAACATACACTTGATAACCAAATGCGTATACTCTCCGGACGGATGGTAACTGCATAAAGTCCCCCGCTGGACTGCCAGCTCATTATAATGAAATCTCAAAATTCCCTCTCCTCACCCTTCTGATTCTTCAAATAACCCTGGTTGGACTCAAAACTGAAACCACTGCCTCGTGCTTGGCCCTGGAGTTGTCGAAACCGCTTCATCTCCAAAACCAACCCAGCCAGGCAGCTCCCAAAAACCCCTGAAACATGAGAGGAAAAGCATGCATCTACACATTGCACCACAATTAATAGCCCCCTTTTTCTACCTACTTTTCAACCTTTTAAGTTGAGCCAGCATGTACATGCTGGCTCAACATGTGGGGCCCTAGGGTAGGAAGACGCGGAAGCCGTTGTCGGTGACCCATGTCAATGGGAAGGCCATGAACACCAAGACGAAACCTGAGAAAGAGCCGGACCTTGGCAACATCAAGAGACAGATAAAAGAGGCGGGACGCGCTTAGTAGGGCGCGCAAACTACCTCGCATAAATACAAAGCTGAAGCATTACCTAGGGTATTATGCTCTTGTCGCATTTCCTAGGGTATAATGCTCTAGTATGGTCCTTGGCATTGCTCTTTGACTTGCCATGTGATCTGGGTTCTCAGTACAACCTCGCTCAGGTAGTTCGCTCGGTTGCCCGACTACGCGTCTGAGGCAGTACACTATAATTCAACCCACCCTGGGTTTAAGAGTGGGCTTGCGAATCAATCATGTAACACTTTACCCGTGCTCACCACGATGTGGCAACCCTTACCGGGTTCCGTGCCCAAGGGTACCCCTACAAAATTTTTCGGTTAGTTCGCGAGATTCAGTCGGGCTGCGGGGTTATAAATGTAGGTTCGAATCGATTGGTCGGATCGCCACCCGGGTTTGTGAGGCCCCGGGACCTAGCACTTGGGAGGGACTTTGTTGAATGAATTGGTCAATACTGTACTTAGTGACATCCCCTGTCACATGCCATCAACAGCAGTGTAAACTATAGCCTTTATAGCCCTTTATGAACGGTATAGATCATACTCGTACCTCAATGACATAACACGTGACTTGTACGATATGCGTTCTCAATAGACATTACGTATGGTAGTACTTTAGGATCCCTGCAGTCCGAGCCATCCCTAGGCAGCCCAGGAACGGCTCGGTACTTGTCCGAAGCATGTTGGTATCCTTGACCAACCTCTACTGTTGGAGAGTGCTGTGTGCTGTTCCTGGAAACGTTGTAGCGTGGACGGTTTTTCCCACAGGCTACGAACTGACGCTGCCGTCGTGCCATCACTGCAGGTGTGTTTAGGATTCTCAAAGTCGTTCCAGATATGATTGTGCTCAAACATTCAGACCAGTTAGATATTACTGCTGTGTGCATTGATGAGAGTGCATGACGAGAGCGCACTGAATGTTTGACCTCATTGAGACTTATGTTGACGTCCACCGTTGTGGCGGTAAGATAGTTTCACTGTACAAACATCACAAAGAGACCTTGCTGAGTTACTGATGAACTATTATTGTATTCTAGTGACGTAAAGTAGACATCGCAAGGCCTCTTTGGTGCTGAACTCTGCTATCAGGCAAGGCGTAGTGTTACGTGGTCTTTAGCAAGAGTGAGAGCAGTTAACATCATTTGTAAGACTTGTCCGAAGCATGTTGGTATCCTTGACCAACCTCTACTGTTGGAGAGTGCTGTGTGCTGTTCCTGGAAACGTTGTAGCGTGGACGGTTTTTCCCACAGGCTACGAACTGACGCTGCCGTCGTGCCATCACTGCAGGTGACGCCGCAAGCAGAAATGCTTGAGGTTATGGGCCCACGCTTTCCAAGCTGAGCTTGCAGTGACGCACGACAGATTTCCAGGGAGAAAAGGGGTTTCGGACCCCGCTTCGAGACTGCGAGCTTCACTGACGAGTGAGGTCTGGCCGTTCAAACATATCGAGCTAGTCACGTAAAATTATTCCTTCTGTAGTGCTGGAAGGAATTGTTGTACAGTAGCAACTGGGCTGGGAAAGCAGAAGTACTTCTGGGACTGATCAACTCAGTGTCAGAGCTAGGAAGAAGTGCTTCCAGGGGAAGTCATTTAAGGCTTGGAGTGAAGAACTGGCTTGATCATGAAAACTAGAAGCAGACAAGTGATCATGAAAACGAGAAGTAAGCGCACTGCAACGGAGTCTGGATCAGCTGGGTCTGGCTCCTCCATCAGTGCATCACCCAGCCAGCCAGCAAACTCCACTGCGCAGAGTGGAGAGATGTGCATCGCAATGACGAAAACCGGTGGCGTCGTCACCACGAATGTCAAATGTCCAGTGACTCTGGACAGAGAGGGAGTGGAATTTCCACTCTGGGATCTGGCATATGTGGCAGCCTGTGGCCTCAAAAGGTGCAAGGCAGCCATTGAAGCTCCAATGCCAGACACAGAGGAGAATGCAGCAGCGCTCCTAATGCTGATTGAGAGCGTCCCCAAGGCGTGGGGTGCCAAGCTGGCTGCAATGCAAGTGGCAGCCAATGCCTACCAGTGGGTTCGAGAGCGTTTTACTGGAGGGGCAGACCAGGAGGTAACAGCACGCTGGCTGGAGCTCCTACACACCAGCATGGGAGAGACAGAAACGTTGGAGGACTACTACAACAGGAAGGTGGCACTCTTCCATGCACTCAAGCGAAATGGGCACTCCATCATGGAGAGAGAAGCCAAGCTGGCAATCATCAAGGGCCTGCCAGAGGAAGCGAAGGAGACTGGGATGTTCTCCTCATCTGCTGGGAAGGATCTGGAGGGACTGTGGGAGATCATCTCCACCACAGCCAAGGGACTGGGCTTCAACGACCAGGTCCCCAGAGTCACCCCTGTGGCCAGGGCAGCCATCACACCAGCCTACTCCACCACACCAGGGACTGCAAGCCCACAGGAGACCCAAGCTGGAGGCCAGGGGGGCCAAGCTTCATCGACCAAGGTGGAGGGACGGGACCGGCGTGACAACAGGCGCTGCCGCTACTGCAACAAGCTAGGCCATTTTGAGAGGAACTGCCTCAAGAAGGAGGCGGACGAGAAGATGCAACAGAACCTGCAGCAAGTCATGGCTGCAATGGCCAATCTGCTTCCGCAATTCCAAAATCAAGCGTCGGCTGCAGTGGCTCGACCTCCGGAGGGCAGCGGGAACGGCAACAACTTTTTCCCCGGGGGATATCCACCACCCTCTGGTATGTCTGCCATGATTTCTCTGAATGTCTTAACACCAACACGCGTCATGCCAGAAGCGAGAAGTTTTCTGGTGGACAGTGGAGCCACCATCCACCTAGTCAATGATCTGTCCCTGCTACATTCCCCCACCCTGCACAGAAATCCCATTCCTTTGCATATGGCTACGTCAGATGCCACGGGACAGATAATTGCAACTGGTTCCCTATGCTTGAGCAGTGCAGAACAGCAACCCCTGTGGCTTCACAATGTGCATTGTGTTCCTTCAGCTACAGCTAATCTGATTTCAGTGACAGCTGCTATACGTGATGGGGCTAGTTTTGTGACAGACAGTGTGGGAAGTTACACTGGTATGCGTGGCGCTCAAAACTGGTCTTGTTCAGTTGCACAGAGAAATGGCCTGTATTTCTTGCAGAAGGTCAGTCCAGTCAGAAACCCTGTCTCTGTGTTTGTTAACACAGCCAGAGCACCAGTCGCTCATGATTGCAGATTGAGAGCACTGTGGCACAGTAGACTGGGGCACCCAGGGGAGGTTAATATGAGGCGACTGCAGTCTGAAGATTTGGTCCTGGGCATCCCTGTATCTCTCTCCCCTTGCGCAAACTGTCACTCTTCATGTGAAGCGTGCATTCAAGGAAAGCACAGTCGTCCCCCTTTTGGAACCAGTTCCAGAGCAGCCACTGAGCCCCTTGAGAGAATTCATTTGGACACAGTTGGCCCCATCTCCCCTACAGCTATTACTGGGGAGCGCTTCTTTGTCACGATTGTGGATGAGGCTACGCACTACGTCATAGCCCTGGCAGTAAAAACCAAGGATGCAATCAGCAGTGCAGTCAGAGACCTCCTGATTTTTTGGCAGAGGCAGTTGAACCGCTCTGTTAAGTGCATTCGTACTGACAGGGGGACAGAATTCCTCAACAGTACATTGAAGGGTTTCTGTACGCAGGAGGGAATTAAATTTGAGACCTCTGCAGCATACACGCCTCAGCAAAATGGCGTTGCTGAACGGATGAACCGAACAATCAAGGAGAAGGCCAGAACACTCATGTTGCATGCAGCTGCCAAACAGTCACTCTGGAAGGAAGCAGTGGAGACAGCCTGCATCCTGTACAATATGGGACCTGTGACTGGACGTGACAAGACGCCTTATGAAGCCTTCCATGGGGTAAAGCCCGATGTATCCCTGCTCAGGACTTTTGGCTGTCTAGCACATGTGCACATACCTGATCACCAAAGGGGAGTGTTTGAGTCTAAGACCTCCCATGGTCTCTTCACAGGGTATTCCAGTGTGTCAAAGGCATATAGAATTTATATGGGAAACGGGATTTGGAAAGAAAGCAGAGATGTTACCTTTCTGGAGCACTTAAGGGGCGCAGACAGAGTGGGGCTTAGCACCATGTCTCCTGTGAGTCCAAATGCAGTCCAGCAGCCCTTTGCCTTGCCTTTTGTACAACAGGAGGGCCAGCAGTCCTTGGGTCAGTTGTCTTTTTGGGACTCAGATGATCCTGAGCCTCTCTGCAACCGAGAGGTCAACGTGCAGCAGTCCGGACCTGACTCCCCCTGTGCAACCACCCCCTGTGCAACTACCCCATGTGCAATCAACCCCTGTGAGAATTCTGAGACTACAAGTGTCAACGTGGACGGGGAGCCCACTTCCTCGGAGCTGAGCCATACGCAGTCCGGCCACAGCTGGTCCGTACTCGGACACATGGAGAACCTGGCGCGAGGAGGCGAGGAGACCAAGTCACACATGCAACGTTTGAATAATGTGCAAGAATGTGTTCGAATGGAAGTTGGGGCCATGGGTGTCCGAGGGCAAGACGGGCTGACCCGGCAGCAACGGTATGATCAGAGAGTAGCAGCACGTGAGACTGCAGCTGAGGTCACTGTGGAACATGATGGAGATGTGAGTGATGGAGAGAATAGGAGAATGTCAGAGGCCATTTGCCCAGGGGAAGCAACGGAAGCTCAGCCTAATGGACAGGACTTGGCCAGGCTGGAGGGCATGTCTGATCATGTAAGCGCTGAGAGTGAGGCAAGAGAGGTCAGTTTGGAGATTTCCAATCAGACACTTGATGGACAAAGGGAGTCTTCAGATGGCCAGGCTCTGCGTGCTTGTGAGGGACACACTGGGGAGTCACAGGTGTGTTGTGAGAGTACAAGCGTGGATGAGAGAGACACCACTGCAGGGTGTCGCACAGTGCCAGATTATGCTGCGCCTTTGAGTGATGAGTGCATTTGGGACATGATGAGTGATGTAAGACCCAGATTGAGTGGAGCAGCATGTGAATCCTCCAAGGAGAGAAAGCTGCAGACACCTCCAGAGTGGGAGAGAGTCAGAGAGGTGTGTAACGCAGTAACCTCGAGCGAAAGAGTAGTGGAAGCACGTGCGTGTGAGCCTAGAGAGGATAGCCATGTTGTGCATGATCACAATCTGAATCCTGTAAAGGGTAAGATACCTGGGGTGAGGTGGTCCAAGGTGCCAATCCCTGGAAACCTCAGGGAGGCGCAAAGATCCCCTCAGTGGGAATTCTGGCGCCAGGCAATGCAAGAGGAGCAAGATTCTCTTGATGCGCACGAGGTGATGGAGTACGTTGAGAGACCCAGGGGACACAAGGTGATCCCTGTGCATTGGATCTTCTCTGTGAAGACTGATGCACATGGGAACGTGTTGAGATTTAAGGCTCGGCTTGTAGCCCAGGGCTGTAGACAGATTCCTGGAGTTGATGTAGATGAGGTCTTTGCACCCACCAGTAGCTATGGGTCCAGGAGGACTTTGCTAGCAACTGCTGCAGCAAAGAACATGGAAATTCACCAGGTGGATATAAAGACCGCCTTTTTGAATGGTGAATTAGAGGAGGAGGTGTATGTGACACAGCCTCCTGGGTTTGATAATGGCAACCCCAACATTGTGTGCAGACTGCGTAAGGCCCTTTATGGCCTGAAGCAGGCTCCCAGGGCTTGGCACAAGACCCTGAATGAGAAGCTGCTGAGTATGGGATATGAAGTGTGTAAGAGCGATGCGGGAGTTTACATAAAGAGACACGAGGATGGGGAGCTGTCATACATGCTTGTGTATGTTGATGATCTTTTGATTGTGGCAATGGGTGCGGAAGAGATAGAATGGGTGAAAAAGGAGCTGTTGGCAAGCTTCAAGATTCATGACCTTGGTGAAGTCAAGGACTTCTTGGGCTGCCAGATCCTGAGAGATAGAGAGAATCGGTGCTTATCACTGAGCTGCGTGCCTAAGATTGATGCACTGTGTGAGAAGTTTGGGGTGAGTGCTGAGTCACGTACAGTCGATACTCCCATGAGTAAAGACTTTGTGATGTCTGGGATGCCGCAGGTTACAGTGGGTGAGACCAGCTTTGGGTCTGGGACTCCACTGCCTCCCGGGCATAGATATTGTGAGCTTGTTGGGTCTCTATTGTATATTGCTAATACAACTCGACCTGATATAGCTCAGGCTGTGGGTGTTCTGTCCCGTTACCGGAACGCTCCCACCACTGCCCACATGAATGAGGGCTTGAGGGTATTGAGGTATCTTCAGTCTACTCGAGAGTGTGTCTTAGTGCTGGGAGGGAAAGGGCCTGTGTTAGAAGGTCATGTTGATGCAGATTATGCTGGCGATATTGACAGCAGGCATTCTACCTCGGGATATGTGCTATCAGTGTTTGGCAGTGCTGTGGTCTGGGGTAGTAAGAAGCAACACTCAGTTGCTACCTCCACTGTGGAGGCAGAATTCATGGCAACCAGTCTGGCTATTAAGGAGCTTAACTGGCTGCGTGGGTTCATGGAGGAAATCGGAACTCCTCCTTGGTCAGTGAAGCTATACTGTGACAATCAGGGGTGCATTGCTAACCTGAAAAACCCACTGTATAGCAAGTATACTAAGCACATTGCAGTGTGCTTCCACTTTGCACGTGAAGCTATTGCAAAGGGGCAGGTTACACTCTGCTATGTGGAGTCTGCAAGGAACAAAGCAGACATGCTGACAAAGCCTCTCGCTCGCCCTGCCTTCCAGATGCACAGGCGAGGGTTTGGACTTGTGAAGATGACATAGGTGACAGGGTGCTGTCAAGGGGAAGTGTTGAATGAATTGGTCAATACTGTACTTAGTGACATCCCCTGTCACATGCCATCAACAGCAGTGTAAACTATAGCCTTTATAGCCCTTTATGAACGGTATAGATCATACTCGTACCTCAATGACATAACACGTGACTTGTACGATATGCGTTCTCAATAGACATTACGTATGGTAGTACTTTAGGATCCCTGCAGTCCGAGCCATCCCTAGGCAGCCCAGGAACGGCTCGGTACTTGTCCGAAGCATGTTGGTATCCTTGACCAACCTCTACTGTTGGAGAGTGCTGTGTGCTGTTCCTGGAAACGTTGTAGCGTGGACGGTTTTTCCCACAGGCTACGAACTGACGCTGCCGTCGTGCCATCACTGCAGGTGTGTTTAGGATTCTCAAAGTCGTTCCAGATATGATTGTGCTCAAACATTCAGACCAGTTAGATATTACTGCTGTGTGCATTGATGAGAGTGCATGACGAGAGCGCACTGAATGTTTGACCTCATTGAGACTTATGTTGACGTCCACCGTTGTGGCGGTAAGATAGTTTCACTGTACAAACATCACAAAGAGACCTTGCTGAGTTACTGATGAACTATTATTGTATTCTAGTGACGTAAAGTAGACATCGCAAGGCCTCTTTGGTGCTGAACTCTGCTATCAGGCAAGGCGTAGTGTTACGTGGTCTTTAGCAAGAGTGAGAGCAGTTAACATCATTTGTAAGACTTGTCCGAAGCATGTTGGTATCCTTGACCAACCTCTACTGTTGGAGAGTGCTGTGTGCTGTTCCTGGAAACGTTGTAGCGTGGACGGTTTTTCCCACAGGCTACGAACTGACGCTGCCGTCGTGCCATCACTGCAGGTGACGCCGCAAGCAGAAATGCTTGAGACTTACTGGACTGCTCCCCACTAGTAGCACGGGTACCATGGTTTCGAATGGATCGCGATGGGATCCAGGATCCGGGCCTCGGATTCGTTACCAAACCGTATACCTGTTTGTTCCGATGAATTCGAAACATTGGTACCCGGGCCCGGTCTTGCGACCGGTCTTTCGGACGATAACCGGAGGTTGGCTCCGATTGCTTTCAAGCTCGTTCGGCTCCGAGCTGCGGGGCTGGACTCGTGCTGGGTCTGGTGGTTTAAGTGTTATTAGTTTACTAACGGTTTTCTTAAAAGGCTTTTGTTTTCTAGGTTGTGTGTTTTCTTCCCAACGTGTTTTCCTGGAGTTCTTCGTGGGTGTGGGATCGGTGGTCGGGCGGCTGGTGCTGGCCCCTAAATTGTGGTTCAGATCTTCCTGGAATCTTTGTGGTCACCTAGCTCATGGGTGTTTTGAGACTTCGGTAAGGTTGTTATGGTGGTGGCTGATTGTTTTCGGGGTAAGGATGGTATTTCCGCGGAGGGGGTGTGTTTAACGTCTTACCAACGTGGGTATTGTTCTTCTCACGTTTTCTTTTCACTTTGACAAGTTAATTATGACAACATTATTTCACATTCAGAAGGAATTTGGGCGTTACCAAACGAATTAACGGTTATCACCGGGACGATCAATGGCCTAACTCGGCAAGTCAGTGGTGTCACAAAAAGTATTATATTACTGCAAGTGATGTGTTTCAGAAACAATCCAAATAACAGGTCAAACAATCAACATCCCTATATCGCCGGGGGCCGCGGACAGACACGGAGTCGGGACGCAACTTTCCGAATTATACTGTTGCTTGTGGGCCGGAGGCTGAGCCCCTAATGTACACTCCCCTCTAGTAATACGTACAGCTTCCCAAGCCGTATTAACACATGCCCTCACATGATCAAGGGCGGCTAAAACACTGCCAACACATCGATCAGCGGACGGCTAAAAGTCAAAGTTCCTCGTGCCGAACTGCATGGCACCTACCGAGTACCAAAGTCTCCGCGAACATTCAATTCCAACCGTTGCTTCGAATGAAATCACCGGAATACACAATTTTGCCCTTAGGACCTAAATCAGGGACAAATACCCCAGTCCAGGTACAAAAGGGTAAAGACAAGCGCCATTTTGTTGTGAAATAATATGGGAACCCTAGGGTTTGAGGTTCCCCGTAGCGTGTGCCTTCGTGTGTGAAGTGGCTGATGGACAATAAATAGTCACTTTCCAGTCGTTTGTAGACATGTGGAACTCGTGGTGTAGTTTGGAAGGTACACTTGGCATGTGACTAGCCCCTTGTGTTATGCTTGGAGCTTGCCATGCGGCAATCTCAAAGGTGATGTCTACTAATGTGGTTGCCTGTCTTTGAGGATTAGTCGATTCGAGAAGTCATGACCTCGAGTTTACTATCATCCTCTTGTGTGCCTTGGAGGTTCAAGTGATGTACTCATGAAGGGCAATTAGCTCTCTTCTTGAGTAATTGCTAGGTCTGACCTTTGTACCCAGGAAACACTAGGGTACTCTTAAAGGTCATAGGAGTTCCTTGGAAGTTAGGAAACGTGCTGAGGATTTGACCTCCTTGAAGCGCGTGTGAGTGGCAGTTCCGTAGGGACCCGGATTATTGTCGTACGGTCCCGTCGGAGTCAGTGTAGCTGGTAGGCTCGGAGGCCTAGAACTTAGGAATTCTAGCCTCGTCCACCTACCGTTTAGTTTCCTTTGGCCTTGCGTCATATGGGACGGCTTGGCATTCTATCATCAGTCTTGATGGTGGATAGCCTCGACTCCTTGTCCCTTGTGCGCATGGTGCGACAGGACTCGTACTACACGTCCTTACGTTTTCTGTGACATACATGGTGATGGCACAGGTAAGACTGCCCTTAGTTAGGTTGCTTTGTTAAGCTACGATACTTTGTGTAAAGTCTTGATGGTGGATAGCCTCGACTCCTTGTCCCTTGTGCGCATGGTGCGACAGGACTCGTACTACACGTCCTTACGTTTTCTGTGACATACATGGTTATGGCACAGGTGGCCTTGTTAGATGGTGTTCCTAACAAGTGTCTGGAGTTATCTCCTGCTCTGGAGTCGTCCAAGTGGAGTCGTCCATCAGGAGCGTGCTTGAAGCTTTGTCTCACGTTTCGACAAAGGGTTGGATGGTGTTCCCAACCTAATTTAATGTTTTCATTCTGAAGTAACTGTGGTCTAATGTTATGGCTTCATCGAACTTCTTTTTCATGTTATCGCCGATTCGAATTTGTTCTTTTATGGTATCGGCGAGTGCCGATCGTCAACGAATACGTTTGACGCCTGTGGTAAACATTACCCTTGCTGACGATGGTGATCCGTCAGAAAGGTTTGAATAAATTGTTTTAGCAGTTGATTAATTCATGGTGCTGAATCTCATGGTATCAGTTGTTGTCGTTGTTGAAACTTCGTGGCGATTTCGATCCGTTCAAGCCAATGTGGACTTGAAAGGCGGAATGTTTTAAGGTACAATCATTTCTGTGTGATATTTTGAGCATTCAAGATTGCAAAGATGATTCATGTGCTACATCTGTGAAAGTGTAGTGGCACTTCAACGTTGAACTTCCAAAAGGGGCGTTCCAAGCGTCTACTTGCAAGCCTACTATTTGACATATGTGATTATCGGTATACTAACTCTTCGGTATGCTGATGGGTTTCAGGTGCTTTTGCACACATGGATCAGTTCAGTATGAGCTGGTTCGGGACTAGGGGAGGACAAAAGGAGGTTCCTTGCGTGCCAAGAATGGACATGCATCGACACCTCTGGAGAAATAATCTCACCTTCAAGCGTGAAAGGGAGTACGGTCCCAACTTCCTCATGGGGCATAAGTACATGTGACCCCTGATTATGTGTGCAGTAGCATCTTTCCCTACCTTCCCAAGTGCCCCTAGTGTGTGGGGCATGTGGCTTGTTGCTTGGGGGCATCTTTAGGCTGCTCCATGTTGAGTATGTGCTTCTTGAGTGAGCAGAATACTCCTTATGTGAGCATGCGATGAGTCGAGTGGGCATAGGTGTGGTTATCTGCACTTTTGTCTCTCTCTCTTACACCTATAAAAACTTTTGCAATTACCATTGATTTGTAACTTTTCAATGGTACATGACATGGACATCATAAAGATGCACTTGGCCTTGGGTTGTTGGGGATGTGATAGGCATGAGAAAGGTGTCTCTTCATACCTCACACCATTTTACATTTCCAAGGCCATGGCAGTGTGTGCAGTTGGGGAGTTTGGTTATGCAGACCCTTCTGTTCACAATGTGGTCATGACTAGTGACTTGCTCCTAAAGAGCATGCACATGTTGTGTTAAGTGTAGCAATTTCATGACTTTTATGTTGAAGGAAAGGGTCAGCGCACCAGATGCAGTTTACTTCTTTGGAGATGACTTGTCAGTGTACACATGTTTGGATTAAGGGTCTCTCACCCTTAATCAACTGGTTTTTATTGTACTAGGGCATGTATAACAAGCATATGGAAACCTCTGCGAGACTACACTGTTTTTGGCTGCATCTGGAGGAAGACGGGTGCATAGCCAGGTTATGTTATCGATGCGCGCACATGGGCAAACTCTGCAGTTGGATATGTTGGGGTTCTATGCTCTTTGTTATGCAAAGGTTTGTTTTTCCTCATGTTAAGTACTTGAGTCTGAGGGATTTTTGATGAAGTCCCATGTTTTCTAAGATTATCCTGATGATAGGTTCCCTGAATATCTTGGGGTACAGCGCACTAAAGGGCAGATGTGAAGTTTGCCGGCTTTAAGGAGTTGTAGCTTCTTGTAACCTGTCTTGGGTACTTCTTATGTGTTTCTGTGGACCTAACTTAAGTTTCACAGATTTTAGTACTAACTGCTACAAGTTATGCTACTTGCAACCTTCAGATTCACGTTGCGCAAAGGCGTCTACTGTGGGTTGCTTGTTCTACTGGCATTGCTAATTGCATTTGACCTTTCTTGTATGCTGCGATGATCTTGAAAGGATATTTGAGTGCTTGGTATGGTGTCTGAAGGGCTGGTTCCTCTACAGAGCTGTTCAGACAAGTTTCCAAGGTCACTGTAGATAGACACGTTTGGGTCTATCTCCACGCGGTAGTTAGAGCCTCTCGATTCGGACTCGTGTTTGTCTGATCGCGGTACAATTCGAATCTCGAAGCGGTTAATGCTTCGAAGGTTCGGATGGTTGCTCGTAACATTCGAAGTACTGGTTTATTGCCAATACTTTGTCTTATGCTTGCATGGATTACACGTGATAAATTGTGATGCAAGGGACAATTTCTTTGCCTTTGTTTCTCAAGGCAAACTTTGTACGTTGGTTTGCCCTAATCATATCATGGAGCTTCATCCGTCCGAAGGTGGAGTGAAGCTCTCCTCATTGGTGTTTGTGCTCGTCCTTCAACAGCGAGCGGTTCTTCATTGCCCAATTTATACATGACTATGTGACTATCACCAAGTATGATGGCCTGTGATTGCCATGATAACTTGCTTGTGAGAGAGTGCATTAAAGGGACCAAGATTATCCGAGACAATGGTGCCTCATTTGGTTGACTGTTGGGCTGTAACGGCCGTGATAACTAGGAACTTGCTTTGCCCTATACAGAGGCTATGGGGATAGCACGTGATCCATGATGGTTTGCGGGTAGTCCAATATAGTTGAGGAGTGTACACTGGTAGTGTATGTTCCCGGATAAGTTTGAGGGTGGGCCAAGATGCGCAGTAGGCGTGAGGCACCCAACAGGAACTTGGGAACAACTCCAAGATAGCTTGCGGCGTACCCAATAGAGCTTCGGAATCAGTTCCGTTTGACGTTTGACTTCAGTCAAGAAGTGACAATAAGAGGTAGAAGAAGCCGCTGTTTAAACTCGGATAAGCTGACTAAAGTAACGATTCTTCAGCTTGGATGGTTGCCCTTTGATACGTACTTTGGTCTCACAAGGAATTGGTGTGAGATTGGAATGGTCAGTCATATGTTTTCTTGCAGTAGCGGCAATGCATATGCTTCGTGTATTGATGCTTGTAAGCATTGAGCTTGTGATGCTTGTGTTAACATTAAGCGTGAGCAAATTCATCGATGGGAGGGTCACTTTTGCTTGAAGTGGCTGTTTACTCCACTGCTTTTGTTTGGTATTCAGTTTGTTAAGTCACTTTATGGTGCATAGCTCGAGGGGAGGATCATCTAAGTTGAGGTGATTGTCTACTTCCCACTTCGTTGGTCTAAAGTTTTGCTTGACTTGAGGAGGTGCTGCCTCTTGTCAAATGCATTTTCTTCTCGTATGAGAAGCTTCTAAAGGCGTTTGGTATTCTGAAGGTTCCTATCAAGCTACTTCAGTTTTTGGTTTACACTGGGACAAACTGTGTATCAAGTTTACGCTTTCATGGTCGCGCTTACGCGGGGAATAGCTTATCGGTTAGGAGATTTACCATGAGAGTGGTCTCTTAACATGTTATGGTTCTCTTGCTACATTCATATTGTGCTTGAGCGTTCCTTCGTGATTTGGCGTTTGTTTATGCATGCTTTGCATTGGTTGCTCCTTCCTGATCTCCAGGGGAGGTAATCAGGCAGTTGATTTTACGCTTGTACGGATAATTGTTGCTCTCGCTGATGGAGTGATGTTTTATGCTTACATACTTTGGGGGCATATAACTCTCTTCATGTGATGGACACTCACTTCCCCCACTTCATGCAAGGGGAGGTGTTGTGAAATAATATGGGAACCCTAGGGTTTGAGGTTCCCCGTAGCGTGTGCCTTCGTGTGTGAAGTGGCTGATGGACATTAAATAGTCACTTTCCAGTCGTTTGTAGACATGTGGAACTCGTGGTGTAGTTTCGAAGGTACACTTGGCATGTGACTAGCCCCTTGTGTTATGCTTGGAGCTTGCCATGCGGCAATCTCAAAGGTGATGTCTACTAATGTGGTTGCCTGTCTTTGAGGATTAGTCGATTCGAGAAGTCATGACCTCGAGTTTACTATCATCCTCTTGTGTGCCTTGGAGGTTCAAGTGATGTACTCATGAAGGGCAATTAGCTCTCTTCTTGAGTAATTGCTAGGTCTGACCTTTGTACCCAGGAAACACTAGGGTACTCTTAAAGGTCATAGGAGTTCCTTGGAAGTTAGGAAACGTGCTGAGGATTTGACCTCCTTGAAGCGCGTGAGTGGCAGTTCCGTAGGGACCCGGATTATTGTCGTACGGTCCCGTCGGAGTCAGTGTAGCTGGTAGGCTCGGAGGCCTAGAACTTAGGAATTCTAGCCTCGTCCACCTACCGTTTAGTTTCCTTTGGCCTTGCGTCATATGGGACGGCTTGGCATTCTATCATCAGTCTTGATGGTGGATAGCCTCGACTCCTTGTCCCTTGTGCGCATGGTGCGACAGGACTCGTACTACACGTCCTTACGTTTTCTGTGACATACATGGTGATGGCACAGGTAAGACTGCCCTTAGTTAGGTTGCTTTGTTAAGCTACGATACTTTGTGTAAAGTCTTGATGGTGGATAGCCTCGACTCCTTGTCCCTTGTGCGCATGGTGCGACAGGACTCGTACTACACGTCCTTACGTTTTCTGTGACATACATGGTTATGGCACAGGTGGCCTTGTTAGATGGTGTTCCTAACAAGTGTCTGGAGTTATCTCCTGCTCTGGAGTCGTCCAAGTGGAGTCGTCCATCAGGAGCGTGCTTGAAGCTTTGTCTCACGTTTCGACAAAGGGTTGGATGGTGTTCCCAACCTAATTTAATGTTTTCATTCTGAAGTAATTGTGGTCTAATGTTATGGCTTCATCGAACTTCTTTTTCATGTTATCGCCGATTCGAATTTGTTCTTTCACATTTTTCCACGACTTTATGGAATGTCAAATAAGAGCCATGATAAAAGCTGTACAAGTCCGATTGAGGGTCGTTTACTAATCACCTTTGTGGCTACGCCAGATACACACATTGTCAGTTTAAATCAATCGGACGGCCACCAATGTACACGGTCACACTGCAGTTCACGACATATGTGGCATCCTTTCCCCCCATTTAAAGGAGAGAAAGTCTGGAACGACTTTCGAGAGTGTTTGTCGAGAGGACTAAAGAGCATAAAGTACAATGCCTATGACATAAGGTACAAATAGTACGGGTATTCAATTCTGTCTTGTACTCACGCATGTAGGAATTCTTTCCTCCTCTAAGGGTTGGTCTTACTAATATCTTCGTGATATCATAATGTATTGAACTTAATATAATTTACTGAATAAGGTACAACATGTACTGCATCAAGTGTACTGCCTATGGTCATCAAGGGATGCCCATTTTACACCACTAGAGTTCGAATGCATCAGATTGCTTCCACCTTGAAGGTTTACATGTCTGATAAAAGCAAGTTTCTCGGGACTAGAGCCGGTGTGACATCCTTTCTCCATCTTTGGGCTTCCAAACCCTCCAAATTCAATTGGTCCAGCCAGATTATTGCTCGGATGCGCCGAGGTATTGCATATTCCTTGTTAAGATATCCATGATAGTAGAACGACTCCAATTGTGTCGGCTGCATGCGGCACGCTTGGTCCTTGCTCATTGATCCTTGAACAGCTCCTTGTACTTCGTCCTTGCCGCAAGGTACTTTGTAGGTATCGTTGTCCATTGCTGCGCGTTGGGAAGGTGATTCATAATGCACCGCCTTTGCGGCATCACCGTTGTTCATCGGGGACCCTTGGCCCATGAGTATAGATGCGCGGGGCTGAATTGCTCTTCGCTTACATATGCCATCCAATTCCAAACTCCAACATTCCCTCAAGATACTTGTTGAGTTGTGAACATACATTATAGAATGCCTTGTGCTTTAGGTGATCTTCAAATGTACATTATTAGGATACGGGTCCACTATCCACATAAGGTACCTCAAGACACGTTCGGATGAGGTCTATTTCGAACATAAGGTACAATCTGATTTAGATTACGCGTTAGTGTGAAGGGACTATTAAAGCTGCGATCACCGCATAGTCGAGCAACTGGTTTGGAAAGATACTGGGCACATAAGGATGCCAGTCTTGTTCATGCAGTTGCATGTGTCTAAAGAGCAGACAGTCGTCAAGGACTGTAGCTTGAGAGGCACGAACTTACGACCTGTCTGCTTGCTTACAGGTGCGGTGACGCAGGGTGTGTATTGGTAATGTGTTCATGTTTGATTGCTTGTTTGTAAGTGAACCATCTTAGTGGACAATCAAGTCTCCCAAACAGCTAAGGGACGGAGTCTTGATTGAGTATAGGAAGGTACTTGCTTTCAGCCGTCAGGAGCTTATCCGTGTGTAGATTCTCATTGACAGATCAACATGTAACGGAACTGGTTTGGAAAGATACTGGGCACATAAGGATGCCAGTCTTGTTCATGCAGTTGCATGTGTCTAAAGAGCAGACAGTCGTCAAGGACTGTAGCTTGAGAGGATACGCCACTGCCCATAACCTTTTACAGGTTATGGGCCCACGCCCTTCCAGCTGAGCCAAGGGCAGACAGGAGTGCATGGCATCATCGGATGCATCTGTACTGGGTTTTTCACGGACTCGCCTGACGGCAAGAAGAAGTAAAAAAGGAACAACTGGATATTCACTCAGAAGGCCTACCGACAGAGTCTTCAATATCTTGGGAAGTTTTTTTTTTCCGTGAAGTGACCTGAGATTATCACCCGTCGTCGTTGTCGTGAGACCGTCAGGAGGTCCGGGTGGTCAGGCAATTGAATTGCTGAAGAATATTTTGCATATCTTGCATATAAAGGGTACATGCTAGACCTCGAAAGGGTGGAATACTTGAAAGTGCTGTGGTGTACGCCGGAAGGGTATACTTAAACCAGCTGTGTCACGCTGAACGCTGTGAGAGCAAGTGAAGTTGTTAGGTTATGGGCTTGGCGTATTCCTGTGCAGTGGCGGCACGGAGGGTGTGAGTCAAAGTTCGCTCTACTGTGTGACGAAGAGTAGAGTCTAGAACATGAACAATCAAGGACTGATTGGGCAACTTTAAGGAAACACCCGGAGTGCTTGTGTAGTCCCAAACAAGTCTATTACAATTGCTCACTTGCTCTCTCTTAACAACGGAATTCAAACTACCCTAACTGGTACGTACTCAGAAAGGATCAATCTCATTGTCCGATGATAAGATAGCCAAGCACATACACATAACATGAAATACAAAGGTCAACAAAGCCTCAAATCTCCCATTCTATTCACAATCACGTTACCTGTGCAGTGGCGACACGGAGGGTGTGAGTCAAAGTTCGCTCTACTGTGTGACGAAGAGTAGAGTCTAGAACATGAACAATCAAGGACTGATTGGGCAACTTTAAGGAAACACCCGGAGTGCTTGTGTAGTCCCAAACAAGTGCCTTGCCTCTCCGTGCTAGCACCACTACCTTCCTGTACTAAACGTGTCTGTAACTTGCGTTATCTCTATCTACAGTCAAATCATTCCTAACTGCGAAGTCTTTGCAGTTTCGCCCATATTAGTCATTTATTATTGTCACTGACGGAAAAGCCACTATTACTCCACTGAGGGAAAGGCATAAATAACTCATTCAATACAACACTTCCCCTTGCCTTTTCCTCACCAGAACTTGGCAAGACCCAGTGAGTTTCTATGACCCTGAAACACTAATCTTACTAGTGGTTTAGTGAAGATGTCAGCCACATTCCTGGCAGACTGAATGTATTTGAAGTCAACCTGCCCCTTTGCAATAGCTTCACGTGCAAAGTGACAGCTGATTGCAATGTGCTTGGTATGTTTAGAATACACTGGATTCCTGAGGTGGTTGATGCACCCTTGGTTATCACAATGTATCTTCACTATCCAGGGTAACACGCCAATTTCCTCTAGGAATCCCCTCAGCCAATTAGCTTCCTTCACAACAGCACTTGCTGCCATGAATTCTGCTTCTACTGTGGAAGTAGCCACAGCAGATTGCTTTTTACTTCCCCACACAACTGCTCCTCCAAACACAGTAAGGACGAAGCCGGTGGTGGAGAAACGGTGATCTTGATCTCCACCGTAATCAGCATCAACATATCCCTCCAACTCTGTTTCTTTTCCACCAAGGATCAGAACCAGGTCTCGGGTTCCCTTAAGATATTTCAACACACGGATGGCCTCATTCCAGTGTGCTGTTGTGGGTGACATCCTGTACCTCGATAGAACTCCTACAGCCTGGGATATATCTGGACGAGTGGTATTAGCTATGTAGAGCAGTGACCCTACTAACTCACAGTATCGATGACCAGGAGGCAGAACACTCCCAGCACCAATACTATCACTCCCATCCTTTGGTGCAGGCATCTGAGACATTACAAAATCTTTTGTCATTGGGGTATCGGGCCCAACTGACTCAAGATCAAGACCAAACTTCTCCACAAGTGCATCTATCTTAGGAATGCAACTCAGGGAGATTAACCCCTTCTCTCTATCTCTCATGACTTGACAACCTAAGAAATCCTTCACCTCCCCCAGATCATGGATGGCGAATTCTTTCTTGAGAAGCTCTTTCACTCTCTCCACCTCTGACATGCTCTTGGATACAATCAAGAGATAATCTACATAAATTAGCACGTAGGATTTACCCCCATCTTTAGAGCATCTCACATAAACTCCAGCATCACTCTTGCACACCTCATACCCCATGACTTCAAGTTTGTCATTAAGGGTCTTGTGCCAGGCACGTGGGGCCTGCTTTAGGCCATAAAGTGCCTTTTTGAGTCGACACACGGTATTGCGATCACCATTCTCAAATCCTGGAGGTTGTGTTACATACACTTCTTCCTCCAGCTCACCATTGAGAAAGGCTGTCTCAACATCTACCTGGTGAATCTCGTAACCTTCCCTAGCAGCCACTGCTAGCAAGGTTCTCCTAGCTCCATAGCTGCTGGTTGGTGCAAAGACCTCCATGACATCTACTCCAGGAATTTGTCGACACCCCTGAGCAACCAGTCTTGCCTTGAATCTCAACACATTGCCATGTGCATCCATTTTCACTGAAAAATCCAGTGAACTGGAATTACCTTATGCCCATGAGGTCTAGGAACATATTCCATAACCTCATGGGTGTCTAATGAATTCTGCTCTTCTTGCATCGCAGCCTTCCAGTATTCCCACTGAGGAGACATCTGAGCTTCTCTTAAATTAGAGGGAACATGGATTTTTCCAAATCTAACACCAGTGTGCTTCCCCTCCTCTCCCTTACCCTTGGGAGAATCGTTGGTTGCACCCTCAGAACCCACTACTCTTCCACTGACACTCGCCGCACTACAGCTAGCTTTTCTCTCAGTGGTATCAGAGCTTTCTCTCATGCTTCTCTCTCTCTTGGATTCGCACTTCGCACTGCTCAACTTGTTGTCTTGCACTCTCACATCTTCCTCCCAGACACAGGTACCTCCCGGGAAGCATCCATAGTCAGGAGATTTCTCACATTTTCTGAGCTTCCGGTTCACCTCCACATCCACACGCTTACACATCCTCTCAAGCTCAGGCTCTTGAGGGCTCTCACAGGCAGGGGGAGGTAGGCTCTAGTTGCCCCTTTGCTTCCCCTCCCTTTCTTGACTTGTGTGTCTCTGACTTCCACGTTGTGTCACAAGAGTCTGTGACCTCTCATCCCTGACATCCTTCTCCCATACACAGGTACCTCTCAGGCTGCACTTGTAATTTGGAGGTACCACACACTGTCTGTGCACCTGATTCACCTCCTCTTCTCGGCTCTCACACAAGTACTGGGATGCAGACCCAGTACTGCTCTCACAGACATTTCTGGCTGTTTCCGAGAGAGTGGAATGTCTCTTCTCAGTATTGTGGCTGTCACCACCTTCCCCTACCAGTCCACGCCACTGATGGGGAGAGCCAGATGTTTCCACACAAGTCTCACCGCTGACATGAAGCTCATTCACTGGACAGGACCCACCCGTGCAACTCAGCTCCCTGGGACCATTTGCAGTCATGATTGTGGCTGCCCCCCTCTCATCACTAACATGAAAATCAGAGCTCTCAGACTGGCACCCTTCTACCTGCACTTCCCCTGGTCCCGGTGACTGTGTGTCACTTTCTGTTAGCCCCACTTTGTCTCTGCTCTCTCCCATCTCCTGTAACAGCAGGAGTTCTCTTGCAAGTGTTCGTTGCTCATGCCTCTGAGCTCTTGTCAGCCCATCAGCAGCCAAATTGGAATTCTCCAGGCTGGTTGGTCTGAGAGTCTCTTGAGCTCGCATCATTTGTTGCTGTAGGCCCGAGTCCGAATGAGCGCCGCGGGCCAGGTCCAGAGTTGCTTCGATGGTCCTTCGGATCTCCGCGGGAGCAGTGGATCTCTGGGGGTCAGGCTCGGGCTCAGCCTTCCCAGAGGGTCCTGGACATTCTGAGTCTGTGTCTTTCTGGGAAATGTGAGGGTGCAATGACTCAACAGACGAGTCCTGGATCTCTGCCTCACTGTCGTCTTCACAGGATACAGTAACTGGCTCTGGGTGCTGTTTGGAAGTGCTGGTTCCAGAGGGAACAGGGCACAGAAATTCCTCAGACTGAGCGGGAGTCACACTGAGACCAATACGAGAGGCCCCTCTGAGATGCTCCACAAAGATGACATCTCTGCTCTCTCGCCATATACCCCCACCCATGTATATACGATAGGCTTTGGAGGAGGCTGAATAACCGGTGAGCATTCCTGGCACAGTTTTTGGTGCAAAGACTGGCCTCTGGACATCTGGGATATGCACATATGCAAGGCAGCCCCATGTGCGCAGAAGTGAGACATCAGGCTTATATCCCCAGAATAATTCAAAGGGGGTAAGGTCCCTGCCTGTACTTGGGCCCATGTTGAGCAGGGTGCATGCTGTCTCCAGGGCTTCTTTCCAGAGGGTGGGACTGGCAGCAGCAAAGGCCAGGATAGTCCGGGTTCTTTCCTTCAGGGTTCGTGTTGTATAAACTGATAGGTACGTATAGATACGTGATGGCAAACGTACTAGATACAGGGGCGCTATCAGTTTATCAAGTGGTTTTAGGAAACATTGTATAACTTGAATTTCTCCACGTGTGGAGTACAAGTAAGAAGACGCGCCTGATTGCGTGTCAAAGGGTAATGTATTACGTTCAGTTAGGTTGATCATATAAGTGACCTCCATGCAGTACAGGTCTTGTACTAGTGACGGTAAGGTCACAAGGTAAAGACTCCATTGAGTGTGTACGCGTGTATAAGTATGAGATCCCTGGTGCAGCTATAGAGCTACACGTTGGCATAGGGCCAAGTCAGGGTTGTTTATGTGACCATGCAGTACGGTACAGCCTCTCGAAAGGAACTGTACCGTTACCGCCGGTTACGATCAGAAGGCATAGAAACGCCAGATCGCGAGCAAGCTTGGCAGTCGATGGGGTGTGGAATGCATCTGGGCTTCCGCTCCAAGCTGAATAGTGTTTGCTCTGTATTGAAGGACTGCTTGATATACTGCTGTCACATTCATTTCAATACAGGTAAGCTTGCGATCGCTGGCAAGGGTAACGGTCGCAGTCGTGTGGCTGCGATCGTAGGCGTTAAGCACATGCATACTGATGTTTCTGCTGATTATGAAACATTACATGTGTCTTGTGTTGCAGGAGCTGCATTGCTTGTATGTTACTGTTGTGCGAACAGTAAGGCTATTTGTGTGTGACGAGTTGCACACTGGTTATAGCGGTGAGTACAGATACATATAACAAGCTTGCACCTGCTGGTTAAATAACTGTTTTGTTTTGATCTCTGATGATCCACATATTGTGCAGATTGGTTGGGAGTAGCCATTAAACTCCTGGGACTGCTGAAGGGCCAAGGGTGTCCTGATCGGAGAGCAGTCGGTACGTACACATATGTGGATAGGTTGCGTGTGTGTTTCATATGGTTTAGATATATTTTATGGACACTGATGAACCCACAAGTAAATCGTAACGCTCGGGTGCAGGCAGATATAGACGGCAGTGCGAGCACTGGTCTATATAGACATTGAGAGTACTTGGTGGAGTTCACAGGTAAATATACGTAAACCATTTGTAACGAGTCGATGGGGTGTGGAATGCATCTGGGCTTCGAGCTCCAAGCTGAATAGTGTTTGCTCTGTATTGAAGGACTGCTTGATATACTGCTGTCACATTCATTTCAATACAGGAGCTGCATTGCTTGTATGTTACTGTTGTGCGAACAGTAAGGCTATTTGTGTGTGACGAGTTGCACACTGGTTATAGCGATTGGTTGGGAGTAGCCATTAAACTCCTGGGACTGCTGAAGGGCCAAGGGTGTCCTGATCGGAGAGCAGTCGGCAGATATAGACGGCAGTGCGAGCACTGGTCTATATAGACATTGAGAGTACTTGGTGGAGTTCACAGGAAGTGATTCTCTGACGGCATACGTACCGCTTACAGTTACGGCATCCTCCAACTAATACACAACAAAGGTGCTGGGCCCACAACTTGCTGCATGCCAGAGGAGGAAATCATTGTGATCGAAGATACACCGGAACCTGAAGAGCAACGGACGCCGAGACCTTTCCCAACAACGAGAGGAAGAGGACTGCGACCTGCATTACGTCAACAGCATCCAAGAAGACCAGAATACTCAGAGTATCCCATTCCTTTTGTCAGGACTCACTTTGAAGTTCCTGACTATTTTGGAGACCCGGGTCTGTATATTCATATTGAGAGGCCTGGTGTTCCAAAGGGTCAATTTCAAAGGCCAATTGTGCATCACCAAGACATTGTGCTGAACAATCTTCCTGATCCTGTTGAACGAGCAAACTACATATTTGTTAAGACTTGTGAAAGTGAAGAAGGGTCCGTTCTGTGTGGAGGAATTATATCAACGGCATTCTTGGCTGGTCTGACACAGCCACGAGAGGAGCCCATTTTGGTCAAGTGGGAGGAATTGATTGTGTTCAGTGATCCCCTTGCTGATAGCCTGGTGCATGAGGTAGCAGAGCTATACGGGAAGAGCCTTCCAAAAGAAGACTGGGAGGTGCACTATTTTCTGAAAGTGTGGAACCGTTTGCAGGAGTTGTTTAAGCTAACTGCAGACGGGCCACGGGAAGGTTTTCCTTCGTTCTTTCTCGACAGAGCTATTGTTGAGGGAAGAGAGGGAACAGGACAGGTACTCAGGTGGTACAGAGAATACCACGTGTATATCGAGCTGGTACAGTTCCAGTTCCGTTTACACCAAGGGCAGAGTAAGGCAGTATTTGATCGACTGCCATCATGGAGGGAGGTGGAGGAGCTGGGACTCAATCCGTTGCGGCTCCATCCGGATTACTTCCAGACGTACGAGGGGATCTCACGGGGGTGGCTGGAACCAGTGATGGGGTTACAGCGACTGACATGGGAAGAGATTCAGGAGTTGGAACAGCAGTGGCTAGGGGATCTGAACCGGCCAGTACATCTGGCCGGGAAGATCCGACTAGTCCAGTGAACTCCAGTCTGCAGGTCACCACCTCCTTAGATAGACTGGGTTTTTCGTTGGACATCTGGAAACAAAATGTGTTCCATTGTGCCGTGAGCAGGAATGTGCTGGAATGCCTAAAAACGTCCATGCCGGGGACTAAAGGGGATGCAGTGGCACTGCATTTGTTGCTGCAAAAGGTTCCAGAAGTGTGGGCTCAGAAGGTGGCATTCGCTGAATCTGCAGCAGTGGCATTTAAATGGATTATGAGCCAGTTCCAAGGGGGAGCAAACTTGGAAATCAATGACCAATGGCTGGAGCTGTTGGACAGTGAAATAATGGGGAGTGAGGGCACGTTGGAAGAATATGTGGCTAGGAAAGAGTTGCTGGCAAAAAGACTGAACGATAACAACATGCCAGTAACGCAAACAAAACTCAAGAAGTCAATCCTGAAGTGCCTTCCGTACCAGTTTGATGCTCATAAACCAAGTTTATCTTCTTCCACTGCTACATGCAATATTAACCAAACTTTGGCTGCTATAAGGGTGGTTGCAGAAACCATAGGTTTCAATGATCAGCAACCAAGGGCTCCAAGGGCGGCTGTTGTCCGCAAGCCGGGTCCGGCTGTCAGGAACGATAATCGGACATGCTATGAGTGTGGTGAGAGGGGGCACATTAAAATGAACTGCCCAAGACTTGTGCACCCTCCTAACCGAGGTAACCCACCCACTGGAGAAGAGGTAAATCCAAGGGCAGGGATGGCATCCTCAAAGTTACAAAACACTGGGGAAGGGCAGTGGATTGTGGACACGGGTGCTACTAACCATATATGCAATGATTTGCATTTAATGTCCAATGTCATTGTTTATGATGAAGCCAAACCACTGGGACTGGCAGCGAGTGATGGTCAAGGATTGCGAAAGGCACAGGGAAATGTGTGTCTATCGGTGCAAGGTGGGGGAAGTGTGTTGCTTACACATGTTGAGTATGTCCCGACAGCGACTGATAACCTCTTGTCCGTGTCAGCTGCCGTCAAAGATGGATGCACATTCTCTGTAAATGAAAAAGGGGAATATGTAGCTGTCATGTGCCAGGCAAATGAGTTCATGTGTGATATTGAACCGAAAGGGAGCTTATACTTCCTGTCACACAAAAGTGGGCTCTGTGCATGGGGAGGGGCGGCTGCACTTTTAGTAACTACACGAGAAGAGACAGAGTTGTGGCACAAAAGGTTGGGACATCCGGGAGTTGTATGCATGTCAAGAATGTTGAGAGAGCAGATTGTGAATGAGGTTAAAGGAAGTGTGGGTGAAGTAGAAAGAGTTGTGACTCACTGTGACGGTTGTATACGGGGGAAGCAGACTAGGACTCCCACGCCTTCCTCCACTGCGGCTGAGTCTACTGAGAGACTTCAGCTGGTCCATATGGACGTAGTGGGAGAGCTGCCTGTGGCTGGGCTGAATGGAGAGAAGTATATGCTGGTCCTTTTGGACGACTTCTCGCATAGAATCCAAATCAGGACTTTCAGTTCAAAGACTGAGGTAGGAGCACTCGTTCAAGAGGTCCTCTTGAATTGGGAGGTGTCAACTAAATGTAAAGTTGGCACTGTTAGGACGGACAGAGGTACTGAATTTGTAAACCGCGAGCTGGCAGATTTCTTTGCCAGAAAGGGGATCGCACATCAGACCTCTGCACCGTACACGCCTCAACAAAATGGCAAGGTAGAGCGTGTAAACAGGGTAATCAAGGAACGAGTGAGGGCCCTCCTCTTCACAGCCGAGGCAGGGCCTGAACTATGGGCTGAGGCAGCACACACTGTGGTACGACTGCTGAATGTGAGTGCCGTCAGTGGAAAGGAGTCTTGTCCGTATGAGGCATTCTATGGCTGGAAACCCTCGGTTGCTCACCTGAAGGTTTGGGGTTGTTTGGCTTATGTGAAGCTGCCTGATAGGCAGCTGTCAGCACTTGGTCCGCGCTCAGTTGCGGGCATGTTTGTGGGACATGAAACAGGATCCAAGGCGTATCGGATCCTGGTGCAAGGCAAGGTGATGGTGAGTAAAGATGTGAGATTTATTGAAGATGAGTTGGGCTATCCGGTTGTAACTCCACCCACACTACAACCTGAAATGAGGATTGAAGAGTTGTTTCATGATGAAGAGGAGGCACCTGAGGTTTCCCTGGAAGAGGCAATTGATGCCCCGCGCGAAATTGCGATAAACCCGGAATTACGAGCGGACGATATGCATGAAGTCATGAGGCGTGCACGGGAGGTGCTGCAGCAGCTTCCTGCAGAACTTCCAGCCGGGGAAGTGACTGATGAGGGAAATGGTGATGGTGAAAGTCAAGGACAGGCAAGTGAGAGAGACGAAGAGCAGCATGATAATGAGGAGAATGCAGAGAGGGGAAGAGGTGGTGGGCGTTACGAATTGAGAGAGAGAGTTGGCCCGCCACATAAGTATGTTCCTGGGGCATATCACACGCAAGTAAAAGCCCATGCAGTAGTAGTTGAGGAGGCAAAATTGAAAGCATCAGAGTTGTCCATTCCAAAACACATTGGAGAAGCGCTTGCCAGTCCTCAAAAGGAGTACTGGAAGCAAGCCATGCAAGAGGAGCTGGATGCTATTGAAGAGTGTGACACGTATGAGGTGGTGAGGAGGCCAGAGGGAGCAAAAGTGATTCCTCTGATTTGGGTGTTTGCCTTAAAGACGGATGAATATGGCGATGTCATCCGGTTTAAGGCGAGACTCGTAGCGCAGGGTTGCAGGCAGGTAGAAGGTGTAGATTGTGATCAAACCTTTGCACCTGTCAGCACCCATGCATGTAGGAGAGTGTTGCTGAATATTGCAGCAACAGAAAATCTTGAAATCCACCAAGTGGATATCAAGACGGCATTTCTCAATGGAGAATTAGAGGAGGAGGTGTATGTAACGCAGCCTCCTGGTTTCTCTAATGGTGATAAAAGGGAGGTGTTTCGCTTGAAGAAGGCTTTGTATGGACTCAAGCAGGCACCTCGGGCATGGCACAAAAGGCTCTCCAAGGATCTTGGAGAGATGGGTTTCAAGGCATGTAGGAGCGACCCGGCCTTATTCTTGGACTCCGGAAGGGGTGAAGACCGGGCGTTCATTGTTACTTATGTGGATGATTTGCTGATCATCTGCAAGAGTGGTGAGAGAGTGTCAGAAATCAAGGGTGAGTTGAAAGCAAGATTTAAGGTTCACGACTTGGGGGAAGTGAAGAACTTCCTCGGAAGTGAAGTCAGGCGCGATCGCGATGGGGGAGTGATAGTGATTTCCAACGCTCAGAAGATCAAGGATCTTGCAGAGTCATTTGGAGTGAGTGAGAGTGACAAAGGAGTGAGCACACCCATGTGTAAAAGCTTTGTGCAGACAGAGCTTCCACAAGGGAAGGTGGGGGATGAGAGTGCGGGTTCAGGATCTCCACTGCCGGACGGACACCGGTACCTGGAACTCGTAGGGTCACTGCAGTACCTGGCCAATACCACTCGTCCTGATATTTCACAAGCAGTAAGCCTGCTGGCACGTTATCGTGCTGCCCCAACCACTGCACACATGCGTGCAGGGTTGAGGATTGTGAGATATCTGTTGGGCACCAAGGAGATGGGTTTGGTTTATGGGGGAAAGGGGAAGCACAGTCTGGCTGGCTTTGTAGATTCAGATTTTGCGGGAGATGTTGATACACGAAAATCAACAACTGGTTTCGTGTTCATGCTGAATGGGGGAGCAGTGTCGTGGGGAAGTAAGAAGCAACAGTCAGTGGCTACTTCCACTGTCGAGGCGGAGTTTATTGCGGCGAGCCATGCAATAAAGGAAGGAGTATGGCTTGGGAGCTTGTTGGAGGAGCTCGGTCAGTCTGTGTCTGGTGTAGAATTAAGAATGGACAACATGGGCTGTATTGCAAATCTGCAAAACCATGTATTCTCCAAATACACCAAGCATATTAGCGTGTGCTATCATCAAGCGAGGGAAAAAGTAGCATGGGGGCAGATCACGCCGGTGTACGTCAACACAGAGGAAAATGTGGCTGACATTTTTACAAAGCCGTTGGCCAGTCCAGCATTTCTCAAGCACCGTGACGGCTTGAGAATGGGTTAAGCCTAGAGTGTTGAAAGTTCTAGGGCTTTAGGGCTTTAGGGCTTCAAAGATTCTAAGTTTGGCTCGGAAGAGTAGTGCGTTA
Organism: Botryococcus braunii; assembly: GCA_002005505.1. NCBI lineage: Eukaryota > Viridiplantae > Chlorophyta > Trebouxiophyceae > Botryococcus > Botryococcus braunii. Next base: position 32,815 of record MVGU01001448.1, on the reverse strand, counting down.
ATGGGAACAATTGAACTCAACATTAATGAACGACATTATACATGTTTTCTAAAAGGGGAAGATTGTTGTATAAACTGATAGGTACGTATAGATACGTGATGGCAAACGTACTAGATACAGGGGCGCTATCAGTTTATCAAGTGGTTTTAGGAAACATTGTATAACTTGAATTTCTCCACGTGTGGAGTACAAGTAAGAAGACGCGCCTGATTGCGTGTCAAAGGGTAATGTATTATGTTCAGTTAGGTTGATCATATAAGTGACCTCCATGCAGTACAGGTCTTGTACTAGTGACGGTAAGGTCACAAGGTAAAGACTCCATTGAGTGTGTACGCGTGTATAAGTATGAGACCCCTGGTGCAGCTATAGAGCTACACGTTGGCATAGGGCCAAGTCAGGGTTGTTTATGTGACCATGCAGTACGGTACAGCCTCTCGAAAGGAACTGTACCGTTACCGCCGGTTACGATCAGAAGGCATAGAAACGCCAGATCGCGAGCAAGCTTGGCAGTCGATGGGGTGTGGAATGCATCTGGGCTTCGAGCTCCAAGCTGAATAGTGTTTGCTCTGTATTGAAGGACTGCTTGATATACTGCTGTCACATTCATTTCAATACAGGTAAGCTTGCGATCGCTGGCAAGGGTAACGGTCGCAGTCGTGTGGCTGCGATCGTAGGCGTTAAGCACATGCATACTGATGTTTCTGCTGATTATGAAACATTACATGTGTCTTGTGTTGCAGGAGCTGCATTGCTTGTATGTTACTGTTGTGCGATCAGTAAGGCTATTTGTGTGTGACGAGTTGCACACTGGTTATAGCGGTGAGTACAGATACATATAACAAGCTTGCACCTGCTGGTTAAATAACTGTTTTGTTTTGATCTCTGATGATCCACATATTGTGCAGATTGGTTGGGAGTAGCCATTAAACTCCTGGGACTGCTGAAGGGCCAAGGGTGTCCTGATCGGAGAGCAGTCGGTACGTACACATATGTGGATAGGTTGCGTGTGTGTTTCATATGGTTTAGATATATTTTATGGACACTGATGAACCCACAAGTAAATCGTAACGCTCGGGTGCAGGCAGATATAGACGGCAGTGCGAGCACTGGTCTATATAGACATTGAGAGTACTTGGTGGAGTTCACAGGTAAATATACGTAAACCATTTGTAACGAGTCGATGGGGTGTGGAATGCATCTGGGCTTCGAGCTCCAAGCTGAATAGTGTTTGCTCTGTATTGAAGGACTGCTTGATATACTGCTGTCACATTCATTTCAATACAGGAGCTGCATTGCTTGTATGTTACTGTTGTGCGAACAGTAAGGCTATTTGTGTGTGACGAGTTGCACACTGGTTATAGCGATTGGTTGGGAGTAGCCATTAAACTCCTGGGACTGCTGAAGGGCCAAGGGTGTCCTGATCGGAGAGCAGTCGGCAGATATAGACGGCAGTGCGAGCACTGGTCTATATAGACATTGAGAGTACTTGGTGGAGTTCACAGGAAGTGATTCTCTGACGGCATACGTACCGCTTACAGTTACGGCATCCTCCAACTAATACACAACAGTTCGGTTGGCTCGTTCAGCCACTCCATTCTGCTGTGGGGTGTAGGGGGCAGAGGTCTCCAGCTTAGTCCCCTTCAGGAGGAGGTGGAGGTGGAGCAGGAGGCTGGAACCAAGCAGGGAAGGCATCTGCACCATGATGGGCCAGTTGGGCTATTGGAGGATGGTGGCCACCCACAGATGGCTGGCCCTGAGGCCACATGCCTTGCAGCTGCTGGACTGCTGCCACCACGTTCCTCTGGGTCTCCTCGTCCCTGCGCCTCTTTCTGCAGTCTCTCCAATAATGGCCCTTTTTATTGCAGTAGTTGCAAACTCCCTTGGGATCAGATGCACTGGAAGACTGCTGAGCTGTTGCTGCACTTGCTGCTAGCGGGTTACTGGCTCCACTAGTGCTTGGGGTGATGGCCAGGACTCTGGGCTGGCGGGGAGCTGTCTCATCAAAGCCCAGGGCCGCTGCAGTGGTACGTAGTAATTCAGCCAGTTTGTTGAGTGGATATGCGACGGCTGTGGACAGGCTGCCAGGCTCCTTAACTGCCTCAGGGAGACCCTGCACTATTTGGGTCGCTACAAAGCCATCCATCAGATGATGATTATTTCTGTGGAGGCAGGCTTTGAGATTGAGCATGCGATTCACGTATTGGGAAATTGTTTCATCATGTCTCATCCCTTGACCCATTTCTTGCAACCAGTCCATGTTTGCCTGAAGATTATGTCCACCAATGAATTTCCTGCATATGTACTCATACGCATCATATGCAGATCCCAGCTCTGCCAGTTCTCCCTGCCACTCCTCAGGCACAGATTCATACAACAATAACAGAGCTGCTGCATCATGCAGCGTGCCAGGCATGGCCTCCAGCACTGCAGGAAGGGACCCCTTTGCCTCATTGGCTGCCAAATAAGCACTCTTCCAGATCAGAATATTATGTCCCTTGTCCCTCAGTTTGATGTGTACTTTAACCTGAGTGGGAATAACTTTTGGCAATACATCACCTTCCCCCCTTGAAGTACTTGGGGTGCAGGGTTCTCGAACAGGTGTAGAGGTGGTGGTCTCGTTGCTTGAGGTTGACGCCCCACTCGTTGACTGCCCCTTTTTCTTCGATGTCATTGTCTGCACTCTATACGATTATCAAGGAAACATTCAGACAGTCATATCAACCAACGGACTGATCACTGTCTGACTCCGTCTCCCAGTCAGCTTCACTTCGAACACTCAGAGACAGGGTGTCTTTGAACGCAGCTACCGGGATAGTGGACAATGCTAACTTCACTGAGTTGTAAGCTGCAATTTCGGCTGTTTCCTGCTCTCTGTTCAGCCAAACAATGGTACTCCAATACTTCACGAACTTAGCCTTCGTGATGAACCCAGGCTCAAGATTCACAAACGAAATCTCCCACGGGGTGAACTTATAAGCTGGATACACAGGAAATCTTTCCGCAAACCACGATGGCAGAGGAAGCGGGCGTCCAGCGTACAGATGAAGAACGTAGTTTTTTATGATGAGTGCTCGCTCGTCCGGTGTACGTTCTCCTCGAGGTTCCCCAGCTTTGATTCGATCGTTGTACGAGGGAGGTCCAGTCCTTAGGTGAGCAGGAACGTTGACACAAGGAGTTTTTCTTGCCGTCTGCTTCGAGCGGCGTTTCTTAGCCATTCACGGTTGTCTTCCTCCGTCTTCAGAGCCACCCACACTCAACGGGAGAGTGGTGGGCCCATAACCTGTTAGGTTATGGGCTTGGCGTATTCCTGTGCAGTGGCGGCACGGAGGGTGTGAGTCAAAGTTCGCTCTACTGTGTGACGAAGAGTAGAGTCTAGAACATGAACAATCAAGGACTGATTGGGCAACTTTAAGGAAACACCCGGAGTGCTTGTGTAGTCCCAAACAAGTCTATTACAATTGCTCACTTGCTCTCTCTTAACAACGGAATTCAAACTACCCTAACTGGTACGTACTCAGAAAGGATCAATCTCATTGTCCGATGATAAGATAGCCAAGCACATACACATAACATGAAATACTAAGGTCAACAAAGCCTCAAATCTCCCATTCTATTCACAATCACGTTACCTGTGCAGTGGCGACACGGAGGGTGTGAGTCAAAGTTCGCTCTACTGTGTGACGAAGAGTAGAGTCTAGAACATGAACAATCAAGGACTGATTGGGCAACTTTAAGGAAACACCCGGAGTGCTTGTGTAGTCCCAAACAAGTGCCTTGCCTCTCCGTGCTAGCACCACTACCTTCCTGCACTAAACGTGTCTGTAACTTGCGTTATCTCTATCTACAGTCAAATCATTCCTAACTGCGAAGTCTTTGCAGTTTCGCCCATATTAGTCATTTATTATTGTCACTGACGGAAAAGCCACTATTACTCCACTGAGGGAAAGGCATAAATAACTCATTCAATACAACAGAAGTGTATGACCAGACCTCAAACTCGTTCCCAAAGCAAGGTCTCTGAAAGTAATCCCAGCAGTACACAGACTATGGCAACACCAGCAGGAGGCAGCACGGCCTCCTCAGGAGCTGGACAGTCAGGACAGACCACTGGAGGCACTGCAGCCAGCTCGTATGCATACACGATGAACTCCTCCAATCCCAAGATGTCTACGCAGCTGAAGGCTGATCGCACTAATTTCAGGGCCTGGCGTGAATAGCTGGAGTCCTGCGCAATGCAAAAAGGAGCAATGGGAGCGATGGAGACAGCTATGCCTAAGACCGCAGAGAACGCAGCAGTAAAACATTTCATTTTGCAGTCTGTCCCGTCCATGTGGCACGACGAAGTCAAACAGCGGGGGAGCGCTTTTGACTTCATTCAGTGGATGGCAGACCGCTGCACTGGAGGGAAGGACAGGGAAATCAACGAGAAGTGGATCAAGGGGCTCAAACAAGGCATGGTAAAGGGAGAGACAGTGCAAGAATGGTGCCACCGAGTCATCAGTATTGCCGCCTCCCTGGAGGCCAATAACCATCAGCTGAGCGACCGCCAGATCTGCAGGTATATGTATAAGGGACTACCTGCAGTCTTGCAGAACGACGCTTGGGCAATTACCTCCGCCAAGTCAGACCCCTACAACATGCTGGAGACGATCCTCACTGCCATTGAGAACTTGGAGTACCAGGATATCCCGCTGGCAGAGTCAGTGCAAGTCACAGCATCAGCTGCAGCAGTTATGGCAGCAGCAGCAGCAGCCGTGCCAGCTCAGGGTGGAATCCCTGGGCCTCCCCAAGCCGCTGGAGCTGCACCGGGCGCTGGAGCAGCACCAGGAGTGGGAGCTGGAGCACCTGCTGATGGTCAGGCCCCCTATGGCCCTTCTGCTCACAACGCTGGAGGCAGGGGGCGAGGGTCTGGACGTGGCAGGAGGCCAAAGGAGGAACTGGCGTGTCGCTTCTGCAACGGGACGGGACATTTCTGGAGTGCCTGGAACTGAAGAGGCTGCAAGCTCTACGTGGCACAATGCAAGCTGCAAGTGCGGGCCCAGCTGCATGGTGGGGCACTGGAGCTCCTCAGCAACAAGCCAGCTGGTGGGATGCTGGCCAGTCCAGAGGAGGCCCTCCCGTTTCAACCTCACATGCTCCTGGATCTGTGTCCACTATCTTCCCCTTCTTCCCAGGCTGGCATCTCCCACCACCACCTCCTCCAGGTGCTGGTGAGCCTATGTTCGTTTCGTTGAATGTGCTTACCCCTACGTCTCATGGGGCTTGCAGTACCTCGTGGCTGATAGATAGTGGTGCATCGGTGCACCTTGTAAATGATCTGTCTTTACTACACAACCCAGTCATGCATGCCCAACCCCTCCCTCTTCATTTGGCCACTTCTGATGCCAAAGGAGGGATAGTTGCAACTGGGCTGTGTGTCTGGTCAATGCCAGACAAGAGGTGTTTTGGCTGCATAATGTGCAGTGTGTGCCCACTGCACACACTAATCTGATTTCTGTCACAGGAGCCATTCAGGATGGAGCATCATTCCTCACTGACAGTGCAGGTGGGTACACGACCATGCAAGGCCCAGCAGGCTGGTCTGGTAAGATAGCCAGAGAGCGAGGGCTGTTTTTTTTAGAATGGGTGTGTCCCGTCAAGAGCCAGCATGATGCGCAGCCACAGTCCAGTCCTCATGTTCGTCGTATCATGCCAAGAAAGGGCACGTGTGTACAGATCGACTACTGTGGCATGCAAGGTTGGGGCATCCTGGGGTTAAGAGTATGACAAGGTTGGACAACGAAGACCTGGTCACTGGGATCAATGTGTCCCTTGCTCCATGCTCAGAGTGTTCTCCCCAGTGTGAGTCATGTATACAAGGGAAACATTCTCGCCCCCCCTTTCCAGCTTCCTCTAGGCCTGCAGAGAGTGTGTTAGATAGGGTGCATATGGACACTGTGGGTCCCATTTCACCAGCTGCAATCACGGGAGAGCATTTTTGGGTTACTGTTGTTGATGAAAAATCCCATCTGATAGCCTCATTGGCAGTGAAGTCGAAAGAAGCCATTCCCAAGGCCCTCATTGAGCTCTTGAAGTACCGCAGACATTTCATGAGAAAGTGGTGACGTGTGTGAGATCTGATAGAGGGACAGAATTTCTGAATCAGCAGTTCAAAGAATTTTGGGCTCAGCAGGGCACTAAAATGGAGACCTCAGCTCCATCCACGCCTCAGCAAAATGGACTTGGTGAGCGCATGAATCGGACTCTGAAGGAGCGCACAAGGACCCTGTTGGTGCACGCTGCAGCAGACCCTTCCTTGTGGAAGGAGGCACTGGAGTCTGCCACCCTGCTGTACAACGTGGGCCCCACCACAGGCAGGCCTCTGACCCCTACTGAGATGTTCTATGGGGTAAAGCCTGATGTTGCTTCCTTGCGCACATGGGGCTGTGTGGCACATGTTCACATTCCCCCAGGTCAGCGGTCTGTATTTGGACCAAAGACCATTCCAGGCATGTTCACTGGGTATTGCCCACAGTCCAAGGCCTATAGAGTGTACGTAGGCAATGGTGTATGGAAAGAGAGCAGGGATGTTACATTCCTTGAGCATTTGAGAGGAGGGGAGAGAGTGGGTATGTCTAAGGTGCAACCTGGATCCTCTCAATGGCTCTCAGGAGCGTCCTCGTAGGGCAGGGGAGGCAATTCCAATGTCCCCAGCTCACCAACAGCCATTCCCGTGAATTTTTGGGAAGCAGAGGATGACCCATTGGTGGAGTGCAAGCCCACTGGATCTCCTGCTACCACTGCCAGCTCTCCAGAGAATCACAGCAGGCTGAGGAGCTCAGTCGGACCTGTGGCTGGAGCCCCCAGCAGCCAAAATGGTTCCCTTGCCACTTCAGAGACCTCACAGCAGTCATGGTCAGTGCTGGGCCATCTTCAAAATTTAGCTCGGGGGGGTGCTGAAGCGCACTCGCAGCTGGACAAACTGCAGAAGATGCAGGAGGGGGTCAGGTTCCAGGGGAAGTCTCAACATAGACTTCCCCCAGGAACCACCCTCACAAGGGATCAGCGTTATGAACAGCGCCAGGCTAGGAGGGACTCAGTAGGGGTCCCCATGCATGACCCTGGCTCAGGCCAGGTACTTGTGAGTGAGCCACCCTTGGTAGGTCTCCCTGATTTGCAGAGGCAGGTTGAGACAGGGGAGGCTATGCTTGGAGAAGATGTTAGCGAGAAGAGTAGTGGGCTAGAAGTGCCAGCAACAGGGGAAGCACGTAGCCAAGTTGAGCTGGGAACCAGTCATGCTTATGGGGTGTAGCCTGACACAGTAGGCGCAGCTCAGGAAAGTCAGAGTAGTGTACCTAGGTGTGAGTCCAGGAGAGAGAGAGTGGTGCTGCTTCCACCTGCATTGAGAAAGGTGAGAGATTGTAATGGTGGAGCGCATGAGTCTGACAGTTCAAGAGAGAGAGTTGGGGAGGGCTCTGGCAGTTCTGGCTGTACTGCAGGATCCCAACATAAGGTACAAAATGTACCTTATTCTGGGAACCAGGATCAGAGGGATATGAAAGACAACAGTCCCAGGAGTGCTGACAGTACTGCAGAGTCTCAGCATAAGGTACAAAATGTACCTTATGTCAAGCTGGGAAAGGTTCACGTGCCATCTAACCTGAGGGAAGCCCAATGCTCCCCTCAGTGGGATTTTTGGCAACAAGCAATGAGGGAAGAGATGGATTCCCTTGATACCCATGAGGTTCTAGAGTATGTGGACAGACCACATGGACAAAAAGTTATTCCTGTCCATTGGATATTCTCCACATGGGAATGTTACTCGCTTTAAAGCGAGGTTAGTTGCCCAAGGGTGTAGACAGATCCCTGGGATAGATGTTGGGGAGGTATTTGCACCCACCAGCAGCTATGGGGCAAGGAGGGCTGTGCTGGCAGTGGCTGCCACACAGAATCTTGAGATCCACCAAGTGGATATCAAGACGGCTTTTCTCAATGGAGAGTTGGAGGAAGAGGTCTATGTGACCCAACCACCAGGATTTGAGAATGGCAACACGAGGGTTGTGTGCAAGCTCAGGAAGGCACTATACGGTCTAAAACAAGCCCCACGGGCTTGGCACAAGACCTTGACCGACAAGTTGAGCGTGATGGGGTATAGTGTGTGCAAGAGTGATGCGGGTGTATACATCAGGAGGGTCCCTGATGGCAACCTGTCCTTTATTCTTGTTTATGTTGATGATCTTCTCATAGTTGCCAGATTCGTTGCAGAGATTGAGTGGGGGAAAGAGTTGTTGAAGAAGGACTTCACCATCCATGATTTGGGAGAGGTGAATGATTTCCTGGGGTGTCAGGTCCTACGCAATAGAGTTCAGAGCACTATTTCCATGAGTTGCACTCCCAAGATTGATGCTCTTGTGGAAAAGTTTGGTGTTGCTGATGATGGGCGTGTGGTTGATACCCCCATGTCCAAGGACTTCGTGGCTAGCAGCAGACCCGAGTCCTCAGATGGTTTGTCGCATGGGGCAGGTACCCCACTGCCACCTGGTCATCGTACCTGTGAGTTGATTGGATCGTTGCTATATATTGCCAATACGACCCGGCCTGACATTTCTCAGGCTGTTGGAGTGTGGTCAAGGTATAGAATGACACCCACTACCTCACACTGGAATGAGGCCATTCGAGTGCTGAAGTACTTGAGAGATACGAGAGAATTAGCTCTTACTCTGGGTGGAAAGGGGCCTGAGCTAGAAGGCTATGTTGATGCCGACTATGCTGGGGACCTGGACCACAGGTATTCCACCACTGGCTATGTTCTATCAGTCTATGGTAGTGCCGTGGTTTGGGGAAGCAAGAAGCAGAGCTCAGTTGCTACCTCAACTGTGCAAGCCGAGTTTATGGCAGCCGGCCATATTGTGAAGGAAGCCAACTGGCTTAGGGGCTTCTTGGAAGAGATTGGAGCTGCACCTTGGAGAGTCAAAATTTTCTGTGACAACCAAGGATGCATTTCCAATTTACGGAACCCCCTTTATTCCAAATTCACAAAGCATGTTGCAGTAAGCTTCCACTATGCTAGGGAAGCTATGGCACTTGGGCAGGTAGATATCCTCTATGTAGAATCTGCTCGAAATGTGGCTGACATTATGACCAAGCCAGTTGCTAAGCCCGTGTTTGTTGGTCATCGTGATTCACTAGGTTTGAGAAGATACACATAAAGCATGCAGGCAAGGGGAAGTGTTGAGTTGTGAACATACATTATAGAATGCCTTGTGCTTTAGGTGATCTTCAAATGTACATTATTAGGATACGGGTCCACTATCCACATAAGGTACCTCAAGACACGTTCGGATGAGGTCCATTTCGAACATAAGGTACAATCTGATTTAGATTACGCGTTAGTGTGAAGGGACTATTAAAGCTGCGATCACCGCATAGTCGAGCAACTGGTTTGGAAAGATACTGGGCACATAAGGATGCCAGTCTTGTTCATGCAGTTGCATGTGTCTAAAGAGCAGACAGTCGTCAAGGACTGTAGCTTGAGAGGCACGAACTTACGACCTGTCTGCTTGCTTACAGGTGCGGTGACGCAGGGTGTGTATTGGTAATGTGTTCATGTTTGATTGCTTGTTTGTAAGTGAACCATCTTAGTGGACAATCAAGTCTCCCAAACAGCTAAGGGACGGAGTCTTGATTGAGTATAGGAAGGTACTTGCTTTCAGCCGTCAGGAGCTTATCCGTGTGTAGATGCTCATTGACAGATCAACATGTAACGGAACTGGTTTGGAAAGATACTGGGCACATAAGGATGCCAGTCTTGTTCATGCAGTTGCATGTGTCTAAAGAGCAGACAGTCGTCAAGGACTGTAGCTTGAGAGGATACGCCACTGCCCATAACCTTTTACAATACTGCTTTGGCTCAAGTCCTTTGAAGCAAGCTTCTTCTCATTCATGGTCTTTCTTCGTAGGAAGGATGCGACCTTCAGCACTCTACCGGTAGTGGTATAACTTACTTTAAACATTTTCAATGCGTGCAATACTATTCCTTTTCTAATTATTTCCTTTAGTCCTTTTAGTGGTGGCTGGGATGGTACTTCCCAACGGTGGGTATTGAGTCCCTCCAGGTCTTTCCTTTCGAATTTTGGGTAACAAGCGTGCTGTCGTCGTAGTACTCCTTAATCATGTCAAGTCGGCCCTCGTACCATGGTATGGTTCTTGGGCCAAATCCTCTGGTGGCCTTTCGTACAAGTGGCCAGTTGCGGGTCCTCCATTCAATAGGGAATTCTTTGGCGGCAAAATAGTAGTTCTGGGCCCGGCGTGCTATTCGCTAGCATCCTTGCGGCTTGTCCCAGGTCGTTGTCGTTTGTCGGCGGCTAGGTAGTCAAGTACTTCTTCATCGTCCACAATGTCACGAGAGGGGACGGCATCCGCAATCTGATCACATAAAGGGCATAGCTAGGGTCCCCTGGGTACCCGGGTCAATGCAGGCTCCAAACAGTCGATGTGGTATCCGTGGTTGCAGAGGTCACATAGTAACATGGTCTCCTCATCATCTCTTCCCGTGCATGCTTGGCATGGTACATCTTCCATAAGCGGCGGTCTGTCACTACGCGTACGCGGTGTAGTCATAGGTTCTTGGCTGGCCAGGAAGGCAGAACGGCCAGATAAAGTCTCCGTAGGCGGTGGCAGGTCATAAATCTGTGTTGGTTCAATTCTCATCTCCGGAAGGCGGTCCCTGGAAGGGGGTGCATCATTCTCCAGGGTCATCATGCGGCGTAGGGTCGGTGAAGTTATTATCTTTCCGCGCTGAGTGGCATCGTACGCGGGTGGCCGGTAAGGTTGATCCAGGTCCATTGTGTCTTCAGCGGGCGGCATATTTTCTTTGTCCAGGGTCATGGTGTAGCAGCAGTGCATGTGGTTCCCCTCAATATTTTCCTCTTCTAGCGGCGGCAGCGGCTCTTCACTGTAGTCTTCCTCAGGGGGCAGCAGTAGGCGTAGACGAGAAAGGCAGTCCACATTCCCATGCAAGGTCCCCGAGCGGTGCTGGATGTCAAAGTCATATTCTCGTAGTTCGATGGCGTATCGTGCTAGTTTGCCTGACAAATTGCGTGTGGTGAGTAACCACTTCAAAGCTTTGTGGTCTGTTACTATAGTAAATTGAACTCCATAGAGGTAGGGGCGGAATTGCTTCACGGCCCACACTATGGCAAGCAGCTCACCATCCGTTGGAGAGTAGTTGAGCTCAGCTCCATGTAAAGTTTTGCTGGCGTAGGCGATCACATGGTCACCATCCTCGAGCTCCTGGCCCAGAATAGCGGCGGCGGCTCCGGGCTGCCAATCAGTGTATAGGGTGAATTTCTTGCTGAAGTCGGGGTATCGTAGAAGCGGCGCATCCACTAGCATAGCCTTGATGGCTTCAAAAGCGGCTTGGCAGTCAGTGGTCCAGTTGAAAACAATCCCCTTTTTCGTAAGCCGCGTCAATGGGGCAGATATGGCGGCCATGTTGTGCAGAAATCTCCTGTAGTAGTTTGCAAGTCCCAAAAAGGACCTGACTTCGGTCACGTTCGTCGGCGGTGCTGCGTTGAGAACTGCCTCAACCTTGGAAGGGTTGGGCTTTATGCCTTGAGGCGTAATAGTGTATCCTAAGTACAACACTTCACTGCAACATAACTCACACTTGGCTGGGTTAGCTCTAAAGCCCACCGCACGGAAGCGTTCAAGCACTAATTTCAAATGAGTAAGGTGGTCCTCAAATGTGCGGCTGTATACCAAACAATCATCTAAATAAATGACACAACACTTGCCTATTAATTCTTGCAATAGAGTGTTAACAAATCTCTGAAGCGTAGCCGGGGCGTTACGCAAGCCGAACGGCATTGATACAAACTCGAATAAACCTTCTTTGGTGGTAAAAGCGGTCTTTGCACGGTCCTCTGGGGCTACTGGTATCAACCAGAAGGCTGACTTGCAATCAATCTTACTCAAGTATTCCACCCCCTGACCTAAGGAATCTAGGGTCTCATCTATCCTAGGCATGGGGTAATTGTCCCGTCTGGTAACTGCATTTAACGGACGGTAGTCAATACAAAACCGGACAGAGCCATCCGGCTTGCCTACTAACACAGGCGAACTAGACCAAGGAGAGCTGGAAGGCACTATCACTCCAGCCTCTAGCATTTTGTGAACTTCTTTCTCGATCACCTGATCCTCCGAACGGGACAAGCGATAAGGGCATGTTTTAATGGGGTCCGCATCCCCAGTGTCTATGCGGTGGTGCATTAAGGTGGTTTTTTCCTGTAGTATACCTGGGGTAAATACATCCTTATACTCCTGTACTAAACTCTCAATCTCTTCTTCTCTCGTAGGACCCAATTTTCGCATCCCGGTGGTGATTTTTAACATGGGATCGGGGTCATGTTTCATCTTTTCAGTATTTGTTATCTATCTCAACCTCTGCATACCAGGATCTTCCTTTCTAAGTGAAGTGGGTATTCGCACAATTATGACAGGCCATCTAGTTGGGCCAATACGACGTCGGGGACCTGCCGGATCCTCTCCAGGAGCTGTGAACAGCTGTACTCCAGGAAGGAACTGCCTGATAATTTCGAATTGCTCAATAACCGTTGGAAACCAAGGGGCAGAAGGCCACCATGGGAGAACAAGTACGGCACTGGTGGTGAAGGGACTCGCCGTGAAGCATGCAAAGCAATGTTCAACTATGCTAGTAATTAAAGAAAAATGAGGGTTGCAATATACACTCATGTGGGTCCAGTTTTGCATTAAGCAGTCGGTTTCGCTAGACCAATACAAAGGAAGTTGTGAGTTGTAGCCTTGGGCATCACAACATGCGTCAATGTCAAAGGGACCCCACTGAGCTTCTATCTCTTTAAAAACATTAACTTCCAACATCCAGTCCTCAGTTAAGTAGGAGTGTGCAGCAAACATGAGTTCCTCCCCCTCATCTCTAACAAGGGCATTGAAGATCTCCACTTCGGAATCAGACGAGAAGACCTCCTCGTCCCCCGAATACTCTTCTTCAGATTGATCAGTACTCTCCATTTCTTCATCACTTGCGGCATTAAGGTCCACTTCTTCCTCTAATTCTCCTGTTATGTCGTCTCCGTCGTTCATGTTATCGTCCGGTAGATCGGGTACCTCTGGTACCCTCAGGCCCGCAGGAGGCCCCGCGGGACCGCCAAGGTCTAATTCAGGGAGGCGAGCAACACAGTATCGATTACTACTCTTGCTAGCAGGCATAACAGTAATGGGAACCCTTCCCATGATTTGTGGTTCTATTCGGAAAGATATCTCTTGCTTGGCGAAGCTTATTTCAGCGTGGGCTTGAGTTAACCAATCAGTCCCTAAGAGTACATCGTACGAAGTGGCCCCACTAACAAATACGTCAATAGGAATTACTAAACCTTCCACTGCCACAGGTAACTTGCGAATAATACCCCATGGAGTGGACATTTTACCATCTGCACAAGAATATCTAAGGCGTGAAGGCTCAATCTGGTCCATCAAGTTCAAATGTCGCGCGGCTGACTGTGAAATCATGGTGTTTGTGGCACCAGTGTCAATGATTCCATCCTCAAACACCAATTCATTAATAATAATAGGGACAGTAGCTACAGTAGTGTTTACAAGGTGCCTTTGTAGGTTCAATTGAGGGGGTTGCAACTGTGGCGTCCCCTCGGGCGAGTCGCTGGCTGAGAGACCTTCTGAGGTGTCACTGGAAAGCACTACCATTTCAGCTTCAACCTCTCTAGGTCGTGGTGGGTTATTCTGTCGGGCTTGAAGGAAATGGCGGCGTTACTCCTGAAGCTCCTGGATGGACCTCTGAAATTCTTCTTCGCTAATATGGTTCAAATAGGATTGCACGCTAAGCTTCATAGGCAGGCCTTTTATTTGTTGAATAGGCTCCGTGGTTGCCGGCGCGGTAGTTCCTGGTCTTCTATACGCGGCGGGACGAGCTACATGAGGTAGGGGTGGCAGTCCCCCTAGGTCCACTGGAGGGCGCGCTGCTGGCCCTCTTACAGGTACTGGCTGAGGTGCGGCTGGGGTTCTTGGTTCATGTGGTTGATGTTGTGCTGGGGCAGGCCGTGGGGCGGCAGGCCTAGGTGGGTTCCTTGGGTCCACTGTAGTTTGCTCCAGATTGTTGGGGCGACGGCGTAGCGGTGCGGGGTCTGCTTCGGGTGGATTTTCTGCTGGCCTCTTGGTAGCATATATAGGGTATACCGGGAATGGGTCTGTAAACCCATCATACATTATTCTGGCCTGGGGCTGATCTTCCATGGTCCGATCCTCTTGAAATTGAGTGAAATTAGCAGCTGGCGGGGGCCTCTGCAATTCTGCAATTTGAATTCTTAATCTCTCCATCTCCCTTGTGAGGGTCTCAATTTCATTGGCCGGAGGTAGCGCAGGTGCCTCCCTTGGTGGGTTGATTGGTGCAGTTTGTCTAGGCGGTGCTGCTTCCTGCTGGTTGCGTCGCTCCGGAAAGTCTCGCTGACGCTGCCAATTTCTGTTGTCTCTATTATCTCTATTGTTCTCTCTCTGATTCTGCTGCGGCGGCGGGCGTGCTGCGCGCTGATCCGCATTGTCATTGGCGCGGCGATTCCATTGCTCAGTCCTCTCGCCGGCACTTCTATGTTTTCATTAAGGTACATACCTCCTAATGGGGCATGCCCAAAGGTCTGCTCATGGTTGGCAGCCAACCGTATAATCTCCGCCAAAGCTCCATTGCCTGGGTATGTCATTTGTACCCTCTCCTTAAGGTGGGGGACTAGTCCTTTCACACATAATTTTGTAACCATCCTGACTGGTAATGGATTCTGCAGGTATCCCATCAGTTTTCTAAACCTGTCAGCATAACTTTGTACATTTTCGTTGGGTTGCTGCATGCAAGAATCTACTTTAGACATAAGTGTATCTTCATCAAGGCCGAACCGCTCGAGAAAGGCCTCTTTACAATCTTCCCAATCTAATATGTCATCCTGATTTGCTCGGAACCAAGTATAGGCCTATTCCCTCATTGCATGCTTAACAAATCTCAATACCCGATCTCCTTCCACCCGATTAACCTCTATGAACAGCTCAAACGATTCCAGCCACTGAAATGGATCCTCAGTGGGCCTTCCATAGAAAAATTCCAAACGAACAGGGGCTTGCGCGTCTGCCATGTCAGTGTTTGATGTGGTCCTACCTCCTAGATGGGCCTAACACACACTTAGAGATGAGGCTCGTGAAGTTTTGATACGGCAGTTGCCTTTACTTACTGTAGACTGTAGTGGCTGGTGTAGTTTTGAGGGCTGTGGGGTACCTGCTCAAACAACCGTGGTGTAATCAGACCCCCCCTTAATGGGGTGTACCCACAACTTTAATTGCTTTCCACCCAAACAAGGCGTTTTTCAATTTTCCCTCTCTATTTACTTTCAAATACAAGCTGTTCAATGATAGGCACTTCCTCTAATGCGGTAACTCAAGTTTCCACTAACGATGTGCCACTCCTTGGGAACTTTCAAATATTATTTGCAACACACACAAGTGTACTCTGATTCTTGTTAGAAGAGCACAGCAATCAACAATTTTCGGTTATCAGATCGTAGCGTCAAATATTCCTACCGTAATGATTCAGATTACCGCGATCTTTGAGACTGCAGGAACTTCGATAAAGAAACAAAACGGCAAACGCGGTGGTGAATTACTCGTACTCAATAGTTTGTAACAAGCAAGCAAACAGATTTCAAGTGCTCAAGGTTTCCCAATTGCTACAACTGTCTAGGCAGTACAATGGATGATGTGGTATAAACTGGTCTATTCCTACAATACTGTTTTACTGCTGATTATCGTTGCTGTAGCTTTGATATTAGTACCTGTGACAAACGGAAAGTAATCAGACCCCTCCTAAGGGGTATATCCAATTTTACGTACTAAGGCGATGCACCCCAACTTTGGTCTTTTCTAGTGACAAAATGCAGGTAACCCAGAAGTACTTTGATACCTCTTCTAATATAGTAGAAATCACTTCTTCAACCGCTCAGGTCAATTATCGATGTATTTCCAACAGATTTGTATTGCACTCTCGCGATCTTTGGTGCTGCAAGAACGTCGTTAAAGAAACAGTGAGGCAATCGCGATTGGAAGATTTACTCCCTTAGTATATATGTAAATCAATCAGACAGAAAGCAAGGGCCCAAGGTATTTATTTGGCTTCAATCAGCTCTGCAGGACAGGTGGTGTAATACTATAAACTGCTCTATGCCTACTGTGTAGTATCACTGCTGGTTATTGTCGCTGTCGGTGTGCTGTTGGTGCCTGCAACAAACGGAATGTAATCAAGCCCCTCCTGAAGGGGTGTACCCAATTCTAGGCACTAAGGCGACACAACACAGCCTTGGTCTTTCCTAAGAACAAATGACAAATGCAGGTAACCCAGGAATGCTATGATACTTTTCTAATAATTTTTGCAATCACCTCTCCAAAGTTTCAGATCGATTACTGGTGTATTGCTTAGATATGTGTCTAACTGTCGCGATCTTGGATGCTGCAAGGGCTTCGTTAAAGAAACAGTGAGACAATCGCGATTGAATTCGGTACTTTCTTGGATGAATATAAAAATCAGTCAAACAGAAATCAATTGCGCAAAGTATTGATATTGCTTCAACTAACTTGGCAGTACAGGTGGTTTTATGCTATAAACGGATTTATGCCTAATGTGTAGTATCACTGCTGATAATTGTTGCTGTTGGTGTGCTGCTGGTACCTGCAACAAAACGGAAGGAATCAGGCCCCTCCTAAAGGGGTATACCCAATTCTATGTATTGAGGTACTGAAGCGCAACCTTGGACCTCCCAAATAGCAAAGGTAAAGAACACTAAAGTACTTTAATTCTGCTTTTAAAATTATTACAATAAATTCTTCGGACTCTCAGATCATATACCGCTGTATCTCTGTAGATTGGTATCAAACTGTCGCGATCTTTGGTGCTACAGAACCTTCGATAAAGAAACAATCAAGCAATCGCGATTTGTAATGTATGGTCTATAATATTTTTAAGATCAACACAAACAGACAGCAAGTGCTGCAATCAATCAAATTGTCTCAACTAACTGTGCAGTACAGACGATGATGTGCTATAAACTGAACTTTCCTAAAGTATGGTTTCGCTTCAAACGGTTGATGCTGATGCTTCTGCTGTCAACTCCTGCGACAAACGGAATGTAATCAAGACCCTCCTAAAGGGGTATACCCAGTCCTATATGCAGACAAAGCTCAACTGATTCAAGTTACGGTACAACTTTGTACAAGAAACACGGCAAACTTCTGCGCAGAAGACCAGATTCGGAGAGCCTAGGGTTAACAAAGTTAACGCGCTAAAACTCCCTGGACGGTGCAGCCATACAGGGTTCCGTGCCCAAGGGTACCAAACAAAATTTTTCGGTTAGTTAGAGATTCAGTCGGGCTGCGGGGTTATAAATGTAGGTTCGAATCGATTGGTCGGATCGCCACCCGGGTTTGTGAGGCCCCGGGACCTAGCACTTGGGAGGGACTTACTAGACTGCTTTTTCGGACGATAACCGGAGGCTGGCTCCGATTGCTTTCAGGCTCGTTCGGCTCCGAGCTGCGGGGCTGGACTCGTGCTGGATCTGGTGGTTTAAGTGTCATTAGATTACTAACGGTTTTCTTAAAAGGCTTTTGTTTTCTAGGTTGTGTGTTTTCTTCCCAACGTGTTTTCCTGGAGTTCTTCGTGGGTGTGGGATCGGTGGTCGGGCGGCTGGTGCTGGCCCCTAAATTGTGGTTCAGATCTTCCTGGAATCTTTGTGGTCACCTAGCTCATGGGTGTTTTGAAACTTCGGTGAGGTTGTTATGGTGGTGGCTGTTTGTTTTCGGGGTAAGGATGGTATTTCCGCGGAGGGGGTGTGTTTAACGTCTTACTAACGTGGGTATTGTTCTTCTCACGTTTTCCTTTCACTTTGACAACTTAATTATGACAATATTGTTTCACATTCAGTAGAAATTTGGGTGTTACCAAACAAATTAACGGTTATCTCCGGGACGATCAATGGCCTAACTCGGCAAGTCAGTGGTGTCACAAAACGTACTATATTACTGCAAGTGATGTGTTTCAGAAATAATCCAAACAACAGGTCAAACAATCAACATCCCTATATCGCCGGGGGCCGCGGACAGACACGGAGTTGGGGCGCTATGCTTTACACGCAACTTTCCGAATTATACTGTTGCTTGTGGGCCGGAGGCTGAGCCCCTAATATACACTCCCCTCTAGTAATACGTACAGCTTCCCAAGCCGTATTAACACATGCCCTCACATGATCAAGGGCGGCCAAAACACTGCCAACACATCGATCAGCGGACGGCTAAAAGTCAAAGTTCCTCGTGCCGAACTGCATGGCACCTACCGAGTACCAAAGTCTCCGCGAACATTCAATTCCAACCGTTGCTTCGAATGACATCACCGGAATACACAATTTTGCCCTTAGGACCTAAATCAGGGACAAATACCCCAGTCCAGGTACAAAAGGGTAAAGACAAGCGCCATTTTTCCACGACTTTATGAAATGTCAAATAAGAGCCATGATAAAAGCTGTACAAGTCCGATTGAGGGTCGTTTACTAATCACCTTTGTGGCTACGCCAAATACACACATTGTCAGTTTAAATCAATCGGATGGCCACCAATGTACACGGTCACATTCCAGTTCACGACAACGAACTGCCTCTTTGTTTGACAAAACCTCTTCCGCTGACCTATACTCAGAGCTCTACTAGGGTCCATGGCATTGCTCTATGAGTTGCCTAGCTGACCTAGATCCGCAGTACAACCTCGCTCAGATAGTTCGCTCGGTTGCCTGTACGACGCGTACGTGGTCGTACACTTATAACTTGATTCACTCCGGGTCTAAGAGTAGAGACTCGGATCATTCATGTAACATATTTTCCTCGACCATCGTGATTGTCTCATTTCTAAGCCTCTTCCGCTGTGCTATTGCTGCAATAGCGCTATTATAGCTAGCTGGGGATCAGTAGGGGCTAACCAAAGGGGAGGCATGGAGAGAGGCCACAGGGAGGGTATTGGCGTGCCTATTGAGAGGAAAAAAATATCAATATCAATGAGATGCGGGCGCAGGACGGAGAACGAGGGACCAATAAATTTGGCAGCCATGTCGAAGTGATGCCCACGGAGGTGCCAGTATTGCAACATTATTGCAAACGAATAAATCATGTACGATATATGCATATATCGTACATATGGTCCATATGGTGCATGGTGCAAAACCAAGTTTGTGGCTTCGCGATGCTCCCCTTCTTAAATTATATGGATACTGTTTAGTTACGTCTGGGAGGGAGGGAGGGAGGGAGAAGGTGATCTACAGATCTCGAGGGAGGGGGGGGGGGAGAGAGAGAGAGAGAGGAGGGAGAGAGAGGAGAGAGAGAGAGAGAGAGGAGAGAGAGAGAGAGGAGAGAGAGAGAGAGAGAGAGGGGGGGGAGAGTGAGAGAGAGAGAGAGAGAGAGAGAGAGAGAGAGAGAGTGAGAGAGAGAGGGGGGGGGGGGGGAGGGAGGGGAGAGAGAGGGGGGAGGGACAGAGAGAGAGAGAGAGGGAGGGAGAGAGAGGGAGAGGGAGAGGGGGGGAGAGAGAGAGAGAGGAGAGAGAGAGAGAGAGAGAGAGAGAGAGAGAGAGAGAGAGAGAGAGAGAGAGAGAGAGGGGGGGGGGGAGAGGAGAGGGAGAGAGAGAGAGAGGAGAGAGAGAGAGAGAGAGAGAGAGAGAGAGAGAGAGAGAGAGAGAGAGAGAGAGAGAGAGAGAGAGAGAGAGAGAGAGAGAGAGAGAGAGAGAGCACGAAAGTCTTATTTGCCGACTAGATTGAGACCCTGGCCAGCTTGTTTATCGGATCATGACAATGCCGGCTTCATTTGTCCCTTATAAGGGACCTTGAAGGGTACACTTCTTCTTGGTCATTAAGTATGCGGACAAATAATAGTCATTCTGCTAGTAAACAATATGGAGAGTGGATAACTTGATAGTTGTAGAAAGTGGGAAAGTGTGCACATGTGTTAGGCGACGGTACGTACTGTCGTGTATACAGTCTGGCACCACCCCTTGTCCCCAGCCGCTGAGAGACCGATCTTTCAGTGGCTGAGGACAAGAGGTGATAGTATCACTGATACCATGAAGAGGTGTAGACGTGAAGAGGGGACGAGAGGTGATATCGTCACCACAAGGGTGACGCTTTGTGTATGCTCGAGGAAAAGTGTTGGGTTCATGGTACTATAGTACTGTATTTAGAATTAAGAGTGAAGCCTTGTCTAACCGCATAACCAAAATTCCATCATGCCGGGACGCGGAATCTAGGGGCCAAATATTACAGGTGATATTGAGAGGGAGAGGGAGAGAGAAGGAGTGTCGTAGAATGCACAAGTTAGGGAGAATTTCCAAGTTGTGAGAGAGAGAGAGACAAGGCCGGATGGCCGACAAGTTGGACGCTCTTTCCAATTACAAGTAACCCCCACCTCACGGAGCTTCCACTCCCTACTTGTGGTCTACTAAGCTTCCAAATTACCTGAGTGCGTGTCTTCCCGTGGCTTACGTCTCTATCCGTTCCTTCCCGTGGTTCGTGATCGTGTGTTCACGTTCCTCCAATGGTAGCGCACTAGTCCACCAAACCTCTACAATAGTATCTAGAAAATATCCTAGAATCCTACTATGAGAGTAACGTCCATAACTATCCAATGGAATTCGACGGCTAGGAAGCCAAGGCTAGACGCTAGGCACGTGCGTACTCGCGTTGCTCGTACGACATGTGCGCCACATGTGCGCCTAGGCTAGGGGTAAGGGAAATGTCCAGAAATGCCGGGAAATCCCTACATTCCATCACAAGGAGAAAGAGAGGGAGAGGGGGGGGAGAGAGAGAGAGAGAGAGAGAGAGAGAGAGAGAGAGAGAGAGAGAGAGAGAGAGAGAGAGAGAGGTGGGTGAAGAGGGAGGGAGGGAGAGAGACAGGGGGCTGGGGCCAGACAACCGAAAGGCGTATCGACAAACGTAAACCCTGACTGGTGGGTAGCAGGCAGTAGAAATTATGGATGGAGGTGGGAATCAAACTGAACCCAAAACATAGTAATCTGAACCTGTGTGTAAAGAGGCAGAGGAAGAATCCCCTGTGAGGGTTGGTGTAACGGCAGGAAGCTGCCAGGTCCTGAAATGTGTAGGATTTTGGGCAGGAAGCTGCCGGGTCCTGAAATGAAGGTTCTGGAAAGTGGCACGCGTCTTGGCGTCGAAGGATTTCCCGGTGCTGACCGGCTTGTAACAGATTCCGCTGAATGCTCTAACCTGACTGGTGTCTCGTCTCTCTCTCTCTTCCTTTGCCACTATAAGGTGGTATCGGCGAGTAAAGCAAGGTTTTGCTAATCTACCTGTTGGGTATAATGTCGGCAGCTACTTTCACCACGTTGGTTACGTCGTATTGTGAGAAGTTGGGGGCGGCCAGCGATGTTGCCGAGCTTGATGCACTGGATCTCACGCTTGATAGTGACTACCCAAGGTTTCGTAAGAAGGATTTTGATGAACTGATGGCGAAGTGTAAGGTCGAGGTGGCGCGCGATAACTACGATGTCGGCGATCATACGGATCTGATCATTAGTTCGATTGCCCAGTTTTATGTCGCTACTGTTAAATTTCTAAAGATAGGTGCTCTTGCTGCTTTTCGTCCTGTCTGGGCTACAAGTTATGCGCGAAAGGTTTTTATGACGGAGGTTGCTCGTGATCCTGCGGTGTCGCACAAGCTTCCGTCTAATGCGTTAGGCAAGCCGCCGGTGTTCACGGGAAATAACACTAGGCACTGGGTTGCTATTGTTAAGAATTATGTTGAGGCACAGGGAATCAACGATGACCAGCAAAAGCTTCGCGTTGGCGTCTCATTTTTCTCTACAAGCATTCAGGGTCACTGGTCCTCGTATGTCGTAACCCATCCTTCCCCTACTTTCGAAGATTTTCAGAAATTCCTGTTTGATTTTTATGACAAGAATGTAGGGGTGACGGAGGCCCGCCGCCACTGGCAGGGGGTTCGTCAAGGTTCGAAGTCTGTTCAGGAGTATGCCTTGGCGTTTAACTCCGCTCTTGCCGACCTGAATTCCATGCCTGGTGGGGAGGTCACGGAGAATGAGAAGGTTACGAATTTTCTGAATGGGTTGCGTGCATCGTTGCATTCTCAGTGTCGAATTAACCACAAAACTGGTCGTGCTTTCGATTCGTATATGGAGCTCTACCAGATCGCTCATGGGCTCGATGATA
The DNA here is from genome assembly GCA_002005505.1 of Botryococcus braunii. NCBI lineage: Eukaryota > Viridiplantae > Chlorophyta > Trebouxiophyceae > Botryococcus > Botryococcus braunii. The sequence goes on along the minus strand of MVGU01001448.1, from coordinate 10,545 downwards.
CTGTCGCTGAAGGGTTTCGTTCGCGCGGTTCCGATATGTTTCCTTCGAATCACCATGCTTATCGTGGGTTTGGTCGTCCGCGCGGTGTGTTTAAGGCTCGTGGGTTTCGTGCTCGTGGTCGCGGTTTTGATCGCGGTGATCGCTCGCATCATCGCCATGTCCCCGGTTTTCATCATGGGTCTTTTCCATCCCAGTCCATGCCGCTCACTTGTTATGGGTGTGGCCTCCCTGGCCACAAGCAGTCCGAGTGCCCTATGACTCCCCGGTTCTCGCAAGGATCTGCGCAGGTACCGCAAGCCCAGGTACCGCAAGCCCCAGCACATCACGCCGGTTCCCCAAATTCTGGTCGCGGCAATGCACCGAGTGGGCGTGGATCATCTCGTGGGCGTGGACGCTTTGGCTGGTATGAAGACTTATCTTTCTCAAAACTTGTGGCTGCTCATGTTTGTTTGGAATGGGGACCTGGAATTGAAATCCTTGTTTGTGAAGATACCCCCAAAGTGAACCTGCAAGATGGTCATGTGTATGCGTTCGTGCTTAAGCCCGAAAAAGCCCATGAAGTGCTCTCCGAGTATAATGCCCTGAAGAAGAATGCCCGTCAGATTGGCGCTTATTTTGTTTTGCCCAAACGAGTTGCTAAGGCAGTAAGTGTTGCTCCCCTTTTAAAAAGGAAAGAGAGAATTATGGAGGGGAGGCGCAACGAAAGTGTAGCTTTGAAAAGTGCGCATGGGGAAGAGAGAATTGTGGCCCCATGGTCTTTTGAAGTGTGGTATGACAAGAAGAGGCCCAGTATATCAATGGTGAGAAAAGAACACCCCGAAGCGCAAATGGTCTTGCGCGGTATGGTTGCAGGGGCAACCGCTGATTGTGCAGTTGATACCGGGGGAGAACTCTCATTCATCTCGGCAGAATTTCTGAAGAAAGTGAACATAACCCCGCAACAAGTGGATGAATTGGAAGTGGAAGTGGCCACGGGTGACATTGCAAAAGTGGTGCATCAAGTGAAGTTGAGAACAGTTTTCAAGTCTTTGCCTTGTGTGCATACTTACTATGTGCTACCAAAATTGGCTGGTGACTGTGATGTCTTGTTGGGCATGGATTTCCTTAAGCGCTATAAGGCCAAGATTGATGTAGCGGAAGATACGTGTACATTTTGGAACAGAGGGCGAGGCGTGATTGTTAAGTCCATTTCTGCTACTGCTAAGAGCGGTAGAAAGAAGTCCACTGTCATCTCTGCGAGGCATTTGGCGCGCTGTATGAAGCAAGGCTGTCCAGTGTTTGTGGGCATGGTAAGCAAGAATGAAGGGCATGATAACGAGACACGCTCGGATGAGCAAGGGCATGAACATGTTGATAGGCAAGAGGGCAACGAAGCGCGTAACGAAGGGCATAGCGATTATGATTATGATGTTAAAGAGTTCGAACCTGCTTTTGGGCCTACAAACAAGGCCGATGTCCCTTCTGATAAAAGTGGATTGAATCACCCCATTTGTCAACATCTTCGTGCTGAGTTCAGTGATGTCTTTTCTGAGAAATTAGAAGGCCTACCTCCTGACAGACATCTGTTCCACACTATCCCATTGTATAGTGAACATGTTCCTCCATCCCGACCTAGTTACCGTTTAGCTTTACCTGAGTTGCAAGAAGCACAGAGACAGGTTGCTGAACTTCTTGAGCAGGGATTGATTCAACCAAGTTGCAGTCCGTTTAGCAGCCCTGTTCCGTTTGTGAAGAAAAAGGATGACACGTTGCGTATGGTTATCGACTATCGTGCGTTAAACCGCATTACTATCCCTGATCGTTATCCTCTCCCGCGGACTGATGAGTTGCTTGATAAACTGCAAGGTGCTGTGTGCTTTACAAGTCTTGATTTACTCTCTGGCTACCACCAAATTCGCTTGCAAGAGGAAGATGTTCCCAAAACTGCTTTCCGTGTCCCTTTTGGCCATTATGAGTTCAAAGTTCTACCCTTCGGTTTGACAAATGCCCCCGCTACTTTTCAACGTATGATGAATCGCGTATTCCATGACTTTGTGGCTGAAGGCTTTGTGGTAGTATACCTTGATGATGTTTTGATCTTCTCTAGAACCGAAGAAGAGCATAAAGAGCATTTGCAAAAAGTGTTCGAGCGCCTACGTGAAGAGAAATTGTTTGTGAAGCTAAAGAAGTGTTCTTTTTGTCAGCCTGAACTACGCTATCTTGGCTTTATTGTGGGGAAGCATGGAATCAAGATTGATCCGGATAAAGTCGCAGCAGTGATGAAGTGGGTCGTACCGACGACGGCCACTGAGGTACGACAGTTTTTGGGCCTCTGCAATTTTTCGCGGAAATTTGTGCAGGGGTATAGTCAACTTGCTGCCCCGTTGAATCACTTATTGCGAAAAGGTGTCCCTTGGCTGTGGACTGATGCATGTCAAAAAGCCTTTGATGGGTTGAAGTGGGCCATCACAAATGCCCCAGTGTTGGCAATCCCTGATCTCTCCCCGGATGCGCCTAAGTTTCGGGTCGTGTGTGATGCCTCAAAGAATGGTGTTGGTGCTGTGCTTGAGCAAAATGGACGCCCATGTGCCTATATGAGCCGGAAATTTTCTGATGCTGAGAGAAATTATCATGTCACCGAGCAAGAGTTGGCTGCAGTGTGTATGGCATTGACTGATTGGCGATGTTATCTCCTTGGGAAACCCTTTGAAGTGGTCACTGATCATGCAGCAAACACGTCGGTTTTGAGCCCTCGGCAAGCCAGGTGGTCGGAGTTGCTCCAGATGTACTCTATAGAGTGGAAGTATGAGCCCGGTCGTACTAATGTTGCGGACCCTTTGAGTAGGAATCCAGCGTTCGTCGTTAGTTCTTTGGTGCACACTCCTAGGGGCTCTGTTCAGCGTAGGGCCGCGATGGGGGGGCGCGGCATAGTGTAAAAGGTTATGGGCAATCGGCTTTCCCTGTACGAGGCAGACAGGTCGTCAGCATACAATGTTACTCCAGCTGCAGTCCATACGCCTGTCTGCTGAGTATAAAGCACAACTGTCGGACAAGACTAGCATCTGGCAATGCCCAGCATCTTTCACAACCAGTTCCGTTACATCATTGTAATGCACTCAAGCATCGATCAAGCACTTACTAGATAAGGCTCTATGCGGCTACGTTCAAGTACATGCCTATACTCCCTACAGTCACTATCCCTTGTCTGTTTAAGTGACTACAGGGTACACTAAGCTTGTTCACTCTCACAATAGCAACAATGACACAACACACACTGCCGCACCGTACCTGTACGAGGCAGACAGGTCGTCAGCATACAATGTTACTCCAGCTGCAGTCCATACGCCTGTCTGCTGAGTATAAAGCACAACTGTCGGACAAGACTAGCATCTGGCAATGCCCAGCATCTTTCACAACCAGTTGGCATTCACACCGGTGGGGCAGCCTTAAGAGTTCACTCGACGAACGTGTAATCTAGATCAGACTGTACCTTATGTTCGAAATCGTCCACAATCTACTGTATCTTAAGGTACCTTATTTTATCAATGGACCCATATCCTAATAGTGCACACGTGAAGATCACTTAAAGCACAAGGCATTCAATAATAATGTTCAGAACTCAACACATAGGTCATCGTATTAGGTGTGCTGTACTTACGCGCAAGGGGGCGCGTTCCACTGGAGGCGGTCCGGCCCCGCCATTAGGTGGGGTGGTCCCTGGAGCAGCGAGTGACTCGGGCGACGCGTGCCCGGATGGGTTCACCATGTGGTGCCCCGAGGGGGAAGACTGGTTGCACCGCATACGGACCGCGTATGAGAAGGATCATCTTCTAAGGGATGGGCGTAAAAGACAAGTTGGTCGCTAAAGATGGTTACTGGTTCCGTGGAAAAGCAATGTATGTTCCCGAAATGGCAGATGGTAAAGATAAAGAGCTCAAAGAAGCCATTCTCAAAGAAAACCATGAAGTGCCACAGGCAGGCCATGTGGGCCGGACTAAAATGTTGGAGAAAATACAACGGTATTTTTGGTGGCCGAAGCTGAGGGAAGGTGTTGAAGATTTTCTTCGCGTTTGCGATGCGTGCCAGCGCAACAAGGTGGATACCTCACTGCCAGCTGGTCTGCTGCAGCCTCTACCAATTCCTTCACGAAGGTGGGAAAGCATCTCCATGGATTTTATTACTGACTTACCCAAAACGGTGAACGGGAATGATGCTATCCTTGTGGTTGTGGACAGACTGTCTAAATATGCGCATTTCATCCCAACAACTGATCAGCTGTCTGCTGAAGGTCTTGCTGATGTGTTTGTGGATCGTGTGTTTAAGCTGCACGGTATGCCTAAAGAGGTGTTGACTGATCGCGGAACGGTGTTCACGAGTGCCTTCACTAAAGCGTTGTTTAAAATTTTCGGCACAAGGTCTGTCTTTTCAACGGCTTATCATCCACAGACTGATGGCCAAACTGAGCGTGTGAATCGCATTGTGGAAGACATGTTGCGGCATTATGTTAGTCCTACACAACATGATTGGGATGTGCATGTGCCAGCCGCACAATTCGCTTATAACAATGCTTATCAAGAATCCGTTCGCACAACTCCATTCCGGTTGGTGTATGGGGAGAATCCTATTGAGCCTTTTGCAGTGATTTCTGGGACCACTTTTCCGTCGGCTAAAAGATTTGCTATAAAGTTGCATGATGATCTCGCGTTAGCGAAGCGCAACCTGATTGAGGCACAAGATAGGCAGCGCACTTATGCTAACCAGGGGCGCAGACATGTTGAGTATGAAGTTGGGCAAGAAGTACTCTTGTCCACTAAGAATATTCGTTGGAAGCATCCTGGCACCAAGAAGTTTTTGCCTCGTTTCATTGGGCCATTCAAGATTTTGGCTAGAATTGGCGCTGTTGCATATAGGCTGGAGTTGCCTGATGAATACACCATTCACAATGTGTTTCATGTGTCGCTGTTGAAGCCATATCATAAGGGTGTCAATGTGGCTCCCTCACCTCCGCCAGATTGGATTGATGGTGATTGGGAATACGAGGTGGAGTGTATTTTGATGCATCGAGAGAAGAAGGCTGCGCACCATGCGCCGAAGAAAGAATACTTGGTTAAATGGAAAGGCTACGGGCCTGAGCGAAACTCATGGGAACCCGAAGCAGGATTAATAGAACATGCCCAAGAGGTTGTCCAGGAGTACTGGGCTGGTCGCGCTCTCAATGAGAAGGTGGGAACAAGGAAGCGCACGCAAGGTGTCGCGGCGGCAGGCAACGGTACTAAGAAGCGAAGTAATGCGCATGCCTCAGCAACTACGAATACTGCGCCTAAGAAGAGGCGGACTTAGACACGGAGAGGCGATCTTTTCCTGCACTTATTTGTTGCGGGTACAGCATGGCTGCCCGCCGGGGGGAGGGAGAAGGGCTTAGTTGTAGCGCTCAGCGGAATCGAACCCAGGACCTTCGCCTGGCGTGCCCTGCCACAGTGGTTTCAGATCGGAATCGAAACCTAAAAGAAGCGCTGCACGTGATCGGACGTACGAGATCGAATTAGACCTCGTATATGAACTCGATTCGGACGGGGACGCATTCCGCGCGTTACATCCCTCCCCCCTTAAGAGGAAGCCCCCCGCTTTGGAGTTGCGCACCTCGGATAGGTAGGTCCTGTGGCATCCATGTGCTCTACCAGAACGCGGCTCTTTTGGCCTCTACCGAGAGTAGGAAGGGAGAGGACGCCCCACCCGAAAACGAGGACAGAAACCAATCGCCGATACCACTTGTAGTACTCAGCAATGCAAGGGAAGAGAAAGGGAATAATAGTTGAGACACGGAGCTCGTTACAAGTAAGATTACTCTCTGAGTCAGTAATCAATGCCCAATGCCATAGCATGGCGCCCTACTTCCCTCCATAGGCTCGGGCGAGTACCCCCCCGATAGGAGGTACATAGGAGCCAGCCAGGAATATCCCGCCAAGAGCCGGTGGAGCACTTGTAACGGGTAACGAGTAGAATCCCCACATGTCACAGGCGGAAGCTATGACTACAGCAATACGAGGAGACCGTTACATCTCCCCCCCCTTAAGTCGCGTCCCCCCTTCGGTAACTGCCTGAAATGGGCACTAACGGGATACAAATGGCAGTACGACTGAAGCTGTACATGTCCCATACCATGACAACCTAGCCAGGGACTTGTGAATGCGACATGTCTACACGTGCACGGCACGTTCACGTGCACGGTGCTGTAATTAGTTAGCCACCGAGGGAAATCAGTAAGGGAACGACCCTTACTGCCATGACACTGGGTTAAATTACTGGGGTGTACTACTACACAACCAGGGCTTCAGCCCACTTCAGTCCGGAATTTCCCATTTGGGTGATCTCCTGAAGTGCTGCGAGCCAAATAAAGATGGTGCGCTTCCATCTTGGTTCACCTTGGGAACCATGTTATGCCCCACATTTGGGCATGCGAGCGTGGATTTGATCAGGATCCACGCTGAGTCTGGGTTGTCCGTGCTGCAGGAACGACGGCGTCCCGTGATGTCCCTGGTCACGTGCCAACCCAAGGTCAAGTTTTTTTTTTTTTTTTTTTTTTTTTTTTTTTTTTTTTTTGACTCGGCAACGTTTGCCAAATCCTTGAGACACACAGAGAGGGTCCCCAGTAAGGATTCCCGGATGCCCTTGGATGCCCTACCCCTCCCAGCTATCAAGCCCGTGAGAGAGTTTGTAGGGTGACAAAAGGCTATCACAAGTACCTACCAAGTTGCTCTCTGGCTCCCAAGAGTTATGCTCTGCGCCATATCTTTCCCATTTGATGAGGTATTTGAAAGTAGGTTTCCCTTTCCTACTCCCGGTTTTCATGTGGGCCAAGATGGCCTCAACCTCATAATTGACTTCCCCATCAATGATAAGTGGCAAGGGAGGAGGGGGGTTCCGTCCCGGAACGTACTTCCGCAAGGAAGATACATGTATAACATTGTGCCATTTCACATGGGATGGAAAGGAGAGCTTGTAGGCAACAGGGCTGATGACTTTGACAATTGAGAAAGGGCCAATCCACTTGGGTAGCAATTTTCTGCACAGTGTGGATTTGAGGCCAGCGTTTCGGGTCGAAAACAACACTTTATCACCCACAGCAAAAGAAATGTCCCGTCTGCCCTTATTGTAATGTTTTTGCTGTGCCTCTTGTGCTAAAGCAATATGCTTCTTTGCATTCTCCCAAGCGACAACTCTGTCTTGGGCGGCTTTTAACAATATGTTTGCATCATGCAAATGAGAGGCTAGCAGGGCAGAAGTGCCAGGAGCACTAGGGGGACTTGGCAGATCGTTTGCTAATGACCCGGGGACTCGGGGATGCCTGCCAAAATTGACAAAGAAGGGTGTCGATTTGATGCTGTGTTGGTATGCGTTATTGATTGCAAGTTGCGCTGCAGGGAGAAAGGTGTCCCAGTCAGAACCCCTTGGGTTCACAAAGTGTCTTAGCATGTCTTCCACTACCCTATTCATGCGTTCGGTTTGTCCATCCGTCTGAGGATGGTAAGGTGAGGACATGCACTGTTTGATCCCAATGGATTTACACCAGGTTTGAAACCACTGGGATGTGAAACGAGGGTCCCTATCAGAAATCAGTGTTTCGGGTACCCCAAAGATGCTGAACACAGCAGTAGAGAGGAGGCGCGCTACATCCTCTGCCGAACAATGAAAATCACAAGGGACCAATCTACACATCTTGGTGAGACGGTCTACCACCACCAAAAGGGCATTATGACCATCATTCGTGTGTGGTAGGCAAGTGATAAAATCAAATGAGAGTGAATTCCAGGGCTTATCTGGGATTGGAAGAGGCCGGAGTAGGCCTTTTGGGCCGGCTGTGTCGGGTTTGTTGCGTTGGCAGCTGTCACAGCTGGAAATGAAACGTTTGACGTCCCCAACCATGCCTGGCCATGTAAAATGGCGCTGTAAGACTTCCAAAGTCCTCTTACTTCCCATGTGCCCATATGAAGGTGTGTCATGAAATTCTGCGATGAGCCCACACTTCACTTCAGTGTCACAGGGTACCACGATGCGTTGGTGCCCTTGCTTCACCGTCTTCCACCAAAATCCATCATGAAACTTCAATTTATCAGTTGTAGAGGTCATCGAGAACTTAGGGTCTTTCTGATAAGCCCTTTTAAGTTTGTCAAGCAGGGGTGGGCCTGGAAGTTGCAGCTCACTTGGAAAATGTATGCTGTGGGAACGGAATTTCCCCGAAAGGTGTTGGTTCAACTCATTTGGTATACTGAAGCCTAAATCACTTGAAAAAACTTCACATTCTACCGTTGTGGGGTGGGACTGAACTTGCAGGTCGTTAGACTGCAGGTGACTCGCACAACCGGGTACCGTTACAGATAAGTTCGGTTTCGAATGAGAAATAGACTTATCTTGAAATAAGATGGTGTTCTCAAATGGCGCGGAAGTAACCGGACCACTCTGTTGTCCCGAAAGCGTTGCATGATCGAGATCCGCAGCTCGGGCCTGTGCGCGAGTAAACGCCGCGAGAATGTGTTGCCTGTGCTCCGCAACAGTATTCAAAAGGTTAGAGCATCTTGACAAGGGATCAGCCACATTTGTGTGTCCAGGCTCGTACTTCCAGCTGAAGTGGAACCTTTGCAGAGTTTCATACCACCTTGCTTGCCTCCTGCTCAGAACAGGAGTGCCTTGAAAGAAAGTATTTGGATGATGATCTGTGATAATAGTAAGACCGTCACAACCTTCAAGGTAATGTCTCCAAGCTTTCAGCGCATATATGGTGGCACACAATTCCTGCTCAGACACTGAATAGTTCATTTCTGCTGCAGAGAAACGCTTAGACAAGTATGCAATGGGTTTGTCATTCTGCAATAAAACTGCACCCATCCCAAATCCAGAAGCATCTGTGACAAGAGTGTAAGGGAGAGAGGGGTCAGGCGCTTGGAGAATTGGCGCTTCAGTAAGGGCCGTCTTCAGCCCTTCAAATCCCTCGTGGCATGCAATGGTCCATCTAAATACTGCATGCTTCTTGGTGAGATTGACGAGGGGGAGCGCTAGTGCAGAGAAGCCCTGCACAAATCTCCTGAAGAAATTGCAAAGCCCCAAAAATGCGCGCACTTCAGTAACATTTGAAGGGATAGGCCAATCTTTGACAGCAGAAATTTTTGCAGGATCCGGTTTAATGCCCTCGGGCCCCACATAGTATCCTAAAAATAGGGTCCAATCTTCCATGAATGAGCACTTGGAGAGTTTCAAATAGAAACGATTGTCTCTGAGAAGTTGGAAAACAAGTTGCAGATGCTTAAGATGTTCCTCTTTGGTCTTACTATATATCATGATGTCATCTAGATAGATGACTACAAATTTATGAAGATACTTGGCAAATACTCTGTTCATTGCTGTTTGAAAGGTGGCTGGAGCGTTAGACAGGCCAAATGGCAACACTTTAAACTGAAATTGGCCATATGAGTTTTAAAAGAGGTTTTTGGGACATCACTATCATCAATTCTCAACTGATGGTACCCACTATGGAGGTCCAAGGACGTAAAGTATTTAGCACCAGCAAGCTCATCTAAGGTTTCATCTAACCTAGGTAAGGGTGTGCTATTTTTGATGGTGGCACTGTTCAACTTGCGATAATCCACCACCATGCGCAAAGACCCATCCTTTTTCTCAACTAACAAAACAGGGGCAGAAAAAGGGTGGGTACTGTCCTCAATCAGGCCCAGAGCCAACAGTTGAAGGATGGTAGCCTCAATTGCAGCTTTTTCCTTTGGAGAATGGCGTGGTGTGTAGCCTGGCTTGATGGGTATGTTGGGGTCCAGATCAATCACGTGGTGGGTTCCCCTATATGGAGGTAAACCGGGAGGCAAGGACTCTGGAAACAAATCTTCAAACTCCCGGAGGAGGTCAGCAATCAAAGGATTTACAGAGGACAAGCGTTGATGAAGATCACTAGGACCATTCAAGTTCAAAGCACATAAAACTGATCCTATGCCTTGGATCGTCTCTGGAGAGTCCTCTTCAGCTTTAAATACTAATTTGTCTTTGCCGACTTGCAACGAGAAACAACCATCCACAAAGTCCAGCCTTGCACCCATATTTGTGAGCCAGTCTCTACCAAGATACAAGATATCTCCTGGAAGGTCTGCGACAATGCAAGAAGCTTTCAGGTTTTGTCCCTGAAGTTGGAAAACACATTCATAAATCCCATACACATTCAACTTATGTCCATCCGCAACAGAAGCTTGCAAGGTTCTGTCCGGTGTTCCCAGGCACACGCCAGCCTTGGCAGCAATATGGCTAGGCAGATATGACGTAGAAGCTTGCGTATCTAACTTCACATTTATTTGTTGCCCTGCAATAGACCCCGGGGCTGACATGTCAAAAGAGGGTTCGTACTTGGAGGCGAACACACGACTGAACTGCGAGTTATCTCCCAACCGGAGTGACTGCTTGGAGCAATCGACTGCATTACGAAGGTCACGAGCAGTTGAATGTGGTTCTAAGATAGATTTATTGAGGTTGCTACTGCAAGGCATGTTGCAAGAGACGTCACAACTCGAGGCC
>KV908702.1:91218-116480 GCA_002005505.1 Botryococcus braunii | reverse complement strand
CGATCCAGTTTATAAATAAAATCACAGACGATGATACATATGCATTGTCATCCAAGTAAGTAAATACTTTCAACATCAACAACATTGTATGATGGAAGCAGTTTAACAGGCCAGTCTGATCTCCTCTGATCTGACACAATGCATCCACGATGCCAACAGAGATGAGAGTTAATTGAGATCAGGCTGAGAGTCAGTGTTTGAGACAACAAAGACGTTTCACAAACACAACGGATGACTTACACCGGGTAGTATACGACACTGGTCTATCTAACGATACCTGCAAGATCCAGTTGTATTTAATATTATAAATCACAGACGATGATACATATGCATGTGTCATCCTGTGCATGTTACACAATCAGTATCTTGCTGGTAATTCAAATGCGGTTACTTGTCTGCAAACCAACGTGCAGCGTAAACTGCTTACCAAGTAAGTAAATACTTTCAACATCAACAACATTGTATGATGGAAGCAGTTTAACAGGCCTGCACATTACCAAGAATACTTTCTTAGTTAAACTCAATAAACCAGCACTTACGGCTGCTAGAATAACGTAAGCGACAAACGTGCGTCTCACCAGTCTGATCTCCTCTTGATCTGACACAATGCATCCACGATGCCAACAGAGATGAGAGTTAATTGAGATCAGGCTGAGAGTCAGTGTTTGAGACAACAAAGACGTTTCACAAACACAACGGATTGACTGCTTGAGACTTCGGTCAGTCGCTCCTAGTTTATCAGACCAGCGCGTTGACTTGCGCTGTTCTGGCCCTTTTCATGAATTCGTATCAGAGTTGAGGTTCAGAGCCTTGGAAATGGCCCTTATCCCAATTGAGTTTATCACGTTATTAACAATTAGGATAAACTCAATTTAATAGCCACAAACAACAGGAAAGTCCTTCTCTACCATGTTCTGAGATACTTTATCCATTACTACTTGTGGCCATAAAGGCCACTGGCTGTTTATCAAAGAGTTTCTTTGAGTTGAACACATTGTCAACTATACAGCTAATTTATTCAGGTTAAAATTTGTCATCCTTGGATTGTCCTGACAGTACACAAATTCCAACAATCTTCCCCTTGTACTTTCAGGACATGCCAACAATCAGTTACTGCATTCCCAACATGTTACGATGTCTTTCAAACACAGTAGATGCTAGTGGCTTTGTGAACATGTCAGCTACATTTTCAGTAGTTGGCACATATGTAGGATCAATCTGACCCCAAACCACCTTCTCTCGTGCATGATGGTAACTCACACTGATGTGTTTAGTGTGTTTAGAGACCATGTGATTTCTCAGGTTTGACACACACCCCTGATTATCACAATACATGGTTACACATGTGATCTCTTCTCCCAACTCACAGAGCATACTTCCCACCCACATGGCTTCTTTCACTGCTGCACTTACAGCAATGTATTCAACTCCACAGTGGATGTTGCTATGGAAGTTTGCCTCTTACTTGACCAGGATACAGCAGACCCGTTCAATAGAAACACAAACCCAGTTGTGGATTTTCTACTGTCCAGATCACCTGCAAAATCTGCATCCACAAAGCATACCAGTTCATTTTTATTTGATCCAGTATACTTAATTCCCATGTATTTGGTGCAGTTGAGGTACCTCAGTACTCTAATTGCTCCATTCCAATGGGATGTTGTTGGCTGTCCTCTAAATCTGCTCAACATCCCCACAGCTTGAGAAATATCAGGCCTTGTAGTTGTTGACAAATACTGTAGTGAACCAATTAATTCTAAATACCTGTGACCTTCTGGTAAGGGAATTCCTGATCCAATCTGCTCTCCAGTCATCCCTTTAGGAGGTTCAGGCATTTGGGTAGGCAAGAAGGAACCTGACATGGGTGTATCAACCTCCTTCCCCTGATCAGGCAGCCCATACTCTTCCACCAATTTCTCAATTTTCAGGACATTGGTCATTTTCAGAGTATGTGAGGATTCATTTATCTTGATTTCACAGCCCAAAAATGACTTTATCTCACCAAGATCGTGAATTGAGAATATACTAGTCAGCTGTTGCTTAACACACTGAATACATTCCACATCCTCACTCACAATCAGCAAATCATCCACATATACCAACAAGTATACGTATGACTTGAATGACTCCTTGTTGATGAAGAGCGCTGGATCACTTTGACAGGCTATAAACCCAAATTTTCCAAGCTCTTCAACCAGACACTTGTGCCATGCACGTGGTGCTTGCTTCAGACCATACAAAGATCTTAGTAGCTTGCACACAACATTAGAATCGCCATTAAAGAAACAGGGAGGTTGGGCTACATACACTTCCTCATCCAGTGTTCCATTTAGGAATGCTGTTTTCACATCAACTTGGTGAACTTTCCACCCATTTGACGTAGCCAGATTTAACAGCACCCTCCTAGATGTGTGTGTACTTACTGGAGCGAAGGTTTCAAAGTAGTCAACACCTGGCCTTTGCTTGCAACCTTGTGCCACCAGTCTCGCCTTAAATCTGACAATATCACCAAAACTGTCAGTCTTTAGAGCATAGACCCATTTTAAAGGAATAATTTTGGCATCAGAGGGTCTCTCACAATATTCAAACGTTTCATGAGAGTCTATAGAATCCATCTCTTCATTCATGGCTTCTAACCATATGGCCACTGTGGGGATTTTTTAGCCTCCCACCAGTCCTCTGGAACCTTGATATTCTTGGATGATAATTTTACTTGCTCTTGTGCACCATTTTGATTTGGAGGGATTATTTCTGATGCATATGTAACTGGCGTTTCCCCAATGTGGTATGTACCCGGAACATACCTGTCTGGTTCTGCCAAAGTTTGCCTCAGTTCGTATCTACCTCCACCATTCCTGGCACCACCTTGCCTTTCCTCAAATGAGTCACTGATTTCAGCAGGAGATTGATTATCTGATTCATCACCTGAACTATCTGGTGCATGTGACACTGGATTTTGCATGTTCCCAGTGCCCACTACTCCTTCCCCTGTAGCTCCTGGCTCAGATAACCCACTCGGACCACTCTCTTCCGCTGTTCCCAAGCCTCTCAGGATATCATTCATCCTGTGCATGACTTCCATGTTAGCTGGGAGAGTTGGAGCAATACCCCTTCCAGCTTCCCTGTTTAATTCCAATGCACCAGTGAGGTCTACCGGTACAAAATCCCAATCATCCCCATCATCAGTGCATGGAACTTGATCAAAATTTATCTCATGGGGGAATTCAGCAGTGAGAGAATTACTGGGAGTGAGAGCATGAATTCCTAATTTGTCTTCAAAGAACTTGACGTTCTTTGACACCTTTACCTTGTTCCCCACCTTAACTCTGTAGGCCTTTGATGCAGGCTCATATCCCACAAACATCCCAGCCTCAGATGTGGCTGAAAAGGCTGACAGATCCTTGTCTGGTATTTTGATAAACGCCAAACATCCCCACACTCTCAAGTAGTGCACTGATGGTTTCCTCCCAAACAGCAGTTCATAGGGAGTGGCTGTCTTCCCTTTTACTGCTCTGAGATTTAACAACCTAACAGCTGTTGGAAGTGCATCTGCCCACATGCTCTGTGGAGCTTTTGCCTGCAAAAGAAGCATTCTAACTTTCTCCTTCAAGGATCTGTTAAAACGTTCTGCTCTTCCATTTTGTTGAGGGGTATAAGGAGCAGACGTTTCATGTCTGATCCCTTTAGACTGAAAAAAGTCAAGCAAGTCAGCATTTACAAACTCACTTCCCCTATCAGACCTAACCACCTTTACATTGTGATTAGTCTGATTTTCCAAGTATCGGATGATTGTTTTAACAGCACCACCCACCTGGGACTTGGAAGTCAATGCTACGGATTCACCAGCTCTAGAGTAATCATCTAGTACTGTGAGCATGTAGCGTTCACCCTCAGCTCCTGGAATTGGTAGCTCACCAATCACATCCAAGTGCAACAGCTGAAGACGTTCAGTTGCTGATACTGGGGATCTTTGGTAGCTCTCTTTAGTCTGCTTGCCCATCACACACACATCACACAGTGAATGACCATGTAAGCAAGGAGACAGAGATGTAGCTATTCCCTTCACCATATCTTCAGTCTGCAGTCGTTCCAGGTTTTTACTTCCTGGATGTCCTAAGCGTTGATGCCACAAATCATATTCAGAGCATTTGTGAGCATATCCAACACTATGTGAGAGCTGAATTTTGCAGCACAAGCAGTAAACAAAATACAGTCCTCTTTCTTTTCTGACTTCAGAGATGAATTTTGAAGCATTACTGTACATACTGATAATCTCTCCATGTGAATTGTTTGTAAACTGAATGCCATCTGTTACTGCACTAGAGACCGACAACAAATTTTCAATTGCAGTAGGTACATATTCAACATTTTTAAGTTTACACATGTTCCCCATTTCATCTACTAAGCACACAGAACCACATGCCTTGCGTTGTGCAACATGTTCACCAGTTGCCAAATTTAGACCCTTTGGCTGTGTATACCAGTGAATGTTTTGCATTAGTCTAACATCATTGCATATGTGTGTTGAGGCTCCTGAGTCTACCACCCATCTAGAGAATGGATTACCTGAGTCAGAAGAGTCCCCCAATGCAATACCTCCAACTGGATTGGCTTGATTCTTGCGTGCTGAAATGAGGGCAGCCCTTTTTTCTTTCTCAGCTATAAGTTTTGGACACACGTTTCTGGTATGTCCATCTTCCAAGCAGTGCCAGCAGCCCCTGAAGTTGTCAGGCAGATCTTCTGGCATCCCTGGTGGCCTGGATCCTGGAGCGTTCCTGGGGCGAGGAGGACCTCTGATTGGATTGATAAGATTGACTGATGGTGAGGGGGCCTTAAATTCATCAATTCCAAGCAACCTTGAACATGCCTGAATATTGAGTGTGACCTTGTCCTCATCCTCACCAAGACAGGAGGTGTAGAGATTTGATTTGGCATGGTCAAAATGCTTGGGCAAACCCTCTACAATCCCCATTTTTAGCCTACCATCAGAGCATGGGTGATTATTGGCTTGTAGACCTCTTGCAATCCTGAACTTCCTGGCAACATATGAATGGTACTCCTGACCCTCATCGATACGCCCATAGTCCAAGACCTTGGACCATTTCCTCATTAACTCCTCATTGTGGCCACCAGTGAACTTGCGCAGCAGCCAGTCATAGGCCTGCTTTGCGTTTGGCATGTCCAATGCCCTGTCCCCCCAAACGTCAGGAATTTTCTCAGTTAGAAGACTCATAGCAAGAGAGTCTCCTGCTGTATTAGGATGCTCTTCGTCTAGACACATCTTAATACGTTTGCTATTAGCAACATTCAAAACATCCTTTTGCCATCTAAAACCGTTTTCACAATCCAGGTCTAACGCCTGAACCAGTTTTAGATTGGTATACACAGGGTTTGTCTGATCTATGCTATTACCTGACTGGGCAGACCGACTAGTATTGCCAGCTGAGGGTTGATTTCCTTGTGGATTAGATGGATTACCTGGGGTAGGGTTCGTAGCCAATGTTGCCATGTCTGGGAATGTAACACCTGCACCTTTGCTCTGTACCGTCTTCTAAATCATTCACAATTGAGGCGTTCGTCTCAGCAAGCTTGTCTTTCAGAGTTTCGTAGGGTGATTCGTCTCGTGCAAGCCAAGGACTCAACGATACACCAGCCCCTTTACTCAATGCAAGTAGGGTAGCATACTCAATCAATAAACAGTGATGTGAGAAGTCCAACGGAATCTCGTATCTAGCTAATGTGGTATATTGTTCTTGAAGTCTTTGAGAGTAAATTTCTCTATCGATCAGTCTGGCTTCCCAAATGTCAAGAGAAAAGGTTCGACGCGAACCCTTAGGAAATGGATACTTCGAGTTTTCAAGTGATTGAACTAGCTTAATATTGTTATGATTAAACTTTGCTTGATGGTGACGTTCTTGCTCAATACCTTCTCGGCAAAAGTCTTCGAACACAACAGTCCCACGTTCAATAGCACGATTCACGTTTTCAATGGGAACTTTTCCTGACACCCACTTATTGCATAGATCACAGTGGAAGTGCCCTTCGCGGAGCAGATTGAGTTCGTCGTCCGTCAACAGAGATGGTCGTCGCTCCATGGGCGTGGGCCCATAACCATTGTGGATCCTGCAAGATCCAGTTTGTATTTAATATTATAAATCACAGACGATGATACATATGCATGTGTCATCCAAGTAAGTAAATACTTTCAACATCAACAACATTGTATGATGGAAGCAGTTTAACAGGCCAGTCTGATCTCCTCTTGATCTGACACAATGCATCCACGATGCCAACAGAGATGAGAGTTAATTGAGATCAGGCTGAGAGTCAGTGTTTGAGACAACAAAGACGTTTCACAAACACAACGGATTGACTTACACCGGGTAGTATACGACACTGGTCTATCTAACGATTACCTGCAAGATCCAGTTTATATTTAATATTATAAATCACAGACGATGATACATATGCATGTGTCATCCTGTGCATGTTACACAATCAGTATCTTGCTGGTAATTCAAATGCGGTTACTTGTCTGCAAACCAACGTGCAGCGTAAACTGCTTACCAAGTAAGTAAATACTTTCAACATCAACAACATTGTATGATGGAAGCAGTTTAACAGGCCTGCACATTACCAAGAATACTTTCTTAGTTAAACTCAATAAACCAGCACTTACGGCTGCTAGAATAACGTAAGCGACAAACGTGCGTCTCACCAGTCTGATCTCCTCTTGATCTGACACAATGCATCCACGATGCCAACAGAGATGAGAGTTAATTGAGATCAGGCTGAGAGTCAGTGTTTGAGACAACAAAGACGTTTCACAAACACAACGGATTGACTGCTTGAGACTTCGGTCAGTCGCTCCTAGTTTTATCAGACCAGCGCGTTGACTTGCGCTGTTCTGGACCTTTTTCATGAATTCGTATCAGAGTTGAGGTTCAGAGCCTTGGAAATTGGCCCTTATCCCAATTGAGTTTATCACGTTATTAACAATTAGGATAAACTCAATTTTAATAGCCACAAACAACAGGAAAGTCCTTCTCTACCATGTTCTGAGATACTTTATCCATTACTACTTGTGGCCATAAAGGCCACTGGCTGTTTATCAAAGAGTTTCTTTTGAGTTGAACACATTGTCAACTATACAGCTAATTTATTCAGGTTAAAATTTGTCATCCTTGGATTGTCCTGACAGTACACAAATTCCAACACTCCCCCCCCCCCCGCCGCCAGCTCCCTCCCTCCCCCTCCCCTCTCCAGGCCAACCTTAGGCTCCACTTATCTCACCATCGCCACCCTTTAACAGTTCCAAATGAAAAAGCTAATGTATACTTGTATTTTAGGCCGATGAATGTGCCCATCGGACAATATACACGAGGAGTTTGGGGACTTTCAGAGGTCATCCACACTTCCGCTCGAGCTTGTGCCCTTTCAAGCACGCTTATATTTCCTTCTGTTCGTTTTAAATACTGCAAATAGTGCGAGTGCTTGTTCCGCAAGTGGTCTTCATGCAGGACGCCCTATCCCTTCCCCATCCCGTCCACTCTAGGAGCCGCCCCTGCCGAAACGTTTTGCTTGCCATGGCATGGACTGAACAAAGTGGAGAACTGTGGGTCTTTTAAGATATCGACGCCGGTTCCCGTTTTATATCACCCCTTCGTCATTGCCAACAGCACCTCACCCCGGCTTCATCCCTGTAATATACCGCAGCCTTAGCGCATTACGTGGGCAACAGTACCACACATGGATCATTCGTGCCAACAAGTCCGACTGCACAAGTACTGGACATTACAAACCAACAGATCTGCCACAATCTGTGTGACACGTGTGCACTATCCCATAAATACTGAAACTCGAGGACTTCCATGGATATGAATTGCCACCCCTCTATAGGGGAGCTATACTCAAGCAGCTCGCCGTCGTTAAACACTTTATGCAGGTATCTTATACGAATGGTTTTGCTGTCAGAACGAATCCCATTGTATCGTGCATGCATCGTCAAAAACACCGATGAGATGGACTACAGGATGCAAATGGCCACCGTATAACTACTTGGAGCCCAGCATGAACACAAACCATTGACCCTTGAACTTGTGCCGGTCACGTTTTTCACAAGTATACACCACATCAGTGGAATTTCTCTAGCTTAGAAATTCTCCACTGGCCCCCAAGGTGGGGGGGGGGGGTAGGGCGCTCAATTTACATCAGGTTTGGTCACCTGAAGTCACCTGCCTAGGATATGAGGGTGAGTACAAGCAAGTATACTGACCGCACCCTCCCTGTTCCTGTCCCTTTTACTCATTCGCGCATTCCCCATCTTGATCAGAACGCCAAAGCAAGAGCCTCCCTCCTGCTGGCTGGTGCCTCCCTGGGGCCTTGCTAACGCCCCCCTCCCATCATAAAAGCGGCGGGCCCATCGCGTAACGGGAGGCCTCATCGTTACGCCGCTTTTACTATGGACAGTTTTACGCGCTTCAGGCCGCGCCTCCCGCAGGGCAGTCCACCGCTGCTCGCTCCTGCGTCCCTGGGGCCTCCCTGCTCTCTCCTGCGCGGGATCATCCCCTGCCCACGTCCCCGACCTCCCGAGCCATCTGTGGAGCAATTCCGCACAGAAATCGGCCCCACCGGGCGTCCGCGACGACCAGCCTGCGGATCAAACTGGATATCGTCATCCGAATTGGTCCCATTCTCCTGGATTTAATCGATTGCGCTCAGCGCAACGCTCTCGGTGATCATTCGACGAGCATCGGTAAATGGCTTAACCTTGGCCATTCTCCGCGGAAACTCTCCCCTCGGTCCGACCTCGGCCCATCTTGTCATCTAGGCGACGTCGATTATCCGAGCCGATACCGTCGAAACTAAGCCCACAAATGCCGGGCAACCTGCGTGCTCCGCAGGCTCCGTCTCTCACAGCATGGCAAATGGCGAAGGGTGCTCCTATGTGTGTTACTGATAAAACATTGTGGAGACTTCTCGGAGTTGTATCTTCATCCTACGCAATTTGTTGATTAACAGTAACCAACGTGGGCCAGTTGGCCGGGTGTCAGTTTGCCGCATGGAATTGCAGCAGGGAACTCGAACGTCGCGAAACCCTGTGCATTGCAACAGGGTTCGGCAGTTCACTTGATAAGAAATCAAAAGATTTACAGGGGGTCTGCCTCATTTGCAACTTCTTACAGACTTCGACCGATGTCGTTCGGTTGCTACTGCCAGTTGACGATCCGGTAAGGAGTGACTCGGTAAAGTTTTAATGACCTGTATTTGTCAAACCTCCACGTTATTGGATTTTGAAATTCTTGAATTGTCCAGATAGGTACCAGCACCATAGCGATGACAGTCCCGGAGGCGAAACGAGATGCTGAGACACTTTGATTGGGGAGAGAGAGTGGATTTAGTCTTTGGAAATTGCCCTTAGGTCTCCAACATCTTTTCCTGCCCAGATTAATAGTACTGGAGCTATCTTAAGGGATGTCATTGGAGTATCACCCGCGTTCCGTTGACTCGAAGGCATCATCAAGGTATGGAACCCCTCTCTCCCACACACACACACACACACACACACACACACACACACACACACACACACACACACACACACACACACACACACACACACACCACACACACACCACACACACACACACACACACACACACACACACACACACACACACGCACGCACGCACACGCACCACACACACACACACACACACACCACACACACACACACACACACAACACACACACACACACACCACACATTCACACACACACAGAGCAATTCTCAAACTCTCACTTTTCATTTCGCATACATAAACACTTTCTTTTCTCACACATTCCCTCCCTCCTCCCTCCCTCTCCCTCCCTCCCCTCCCTCCCCCCCCCCTCCTCTCTCTCTCCCTCTCCTCTCTCTCTCTCTCTCTCTCCCTCTCTCTCTCTCTCTCTCTCTCTCTCTCTCTCTCTCTCTCTCTCTCTCTCTCTCTCTCTCTCTCTCTCTCTCTCTCTCTCTCTCCCCCCCCCCCCCCCCCCCCCCCCCCTCTCTCTCTCTCTCTCCTCTCTCTCTCTCCTCTCTCTCTCTCTCTCTCTCTCTCTCTCTCTCTCTCTCTCTCTCTCTCTCTCTCTCTCTCTCTCCTCTCTCTCTCTCCTCCCCCCCCCCCCCGCCCCCAGCTTCCTCCTTCCCTCCCTCCCTCCCTTCCCCCTCGCCAGGCCAACCTTAGGCTCCACTTCTCTCACCATCGCCACCCTTTAATAATTCCAAATGAAAAAGCTAATGTATACTTGTATTTCAGGCCGATGAATGTGCCGATCGGACAATACACACGAGGAGGTCGGGGACTTTCAGAGGGCATCCACACTTCCACTCGAGTTTGTGCCCTTTCAAGCACGCTTATAATTCTGTTTGTTTTAAATACTGCAAATAGTGCGAGTGCTTGGTCCGCAAGTGGTCTTCATGCAGGACGCCCCATCCCTTCCCCATCCCATACACTCTGGGAGCCGCTCCGACCAAAACGTGTTACTTGCCATGGCATGGACTGAACAAAGAGGAGAACTGTGGGTTTTTTAAGACATCGGCGCCGGCTCCCGTTATATATCACCCCTTCGTCATTGCAAACAGCATCTCAACCCGGCTTCATCCCTGTAATATACCACAGCCTTAGCGCATTACGGGGGCAACAGTACCACACATGGATTATTCGTGCCAACAAGACCGACTGCACAAGTACTGGACATTACAAACCAAGAGACCTGCCAAAATCTGTGTGACACGTGTGCACAATCCCATGAATACTGACACTCGAGGACTTCCATGGATATGAATTGCCACCCCTTTATAGGGGAGCTATACTCAATTGACGATACTCAATTGACTTGCAATTAGCTAGCCGTCGTTAAACACTTTATGCAGGTATTTGATACGAATGGTTTTGCTGTCAGTACGAATCCCGTTGTATCGTGCATGCATCGTCGAAAACACCGATGAGGATGGACTACAGGATGCAAATGGCCACCGTATAACTACTTGGAGCCTAGCATGAACACAAACCATTGACCTTTGAACTTGTGCCGGTCACGGTTTTCACAAGTATACACCACATCAGTGGAATTTCTCTAGCTTAGAAATTCTCCACTGGCCCCAAGGGGGGGGGGGTAGGACGCTCAATTTCCATCAGGCTTGGTCTAGATCTGAAGTCACCTGCCTAGGATATGAGGGTGAGTACAAGCAAGTATACTGACCGCACCCTCCCTGACCCTGTCCCTTTTACTCATTCGCGCAACCCCCATCTTGATCCCGGACGCAATGGTAACATTACATTAATTAAACTTGGCTCCAGCATCCCCTCATCCCTTTCCTGTATACCTTAAGGCCTACACCTCAACCTTGGCGCCTTTTATCAATTCCTTCACTTCCACCATATCGGACTCCGGAACGCAAAAGAACGCCAAAGCAAGAGCCTCCCTCCTGCTGGCTGGTGCCTCCCTGGGGCCTTGCTAACGCCCCCCTCCCCTCATAAAAGCGGCGGGCCCATCGCGTTGCGGGAGGCCTCATCGTTGTGAACTTCATGTTCAGGATCTGCTTGATTTAACCAGAACTATCTAGATTCTCTTTACGTGTCAAGTGATCCTGCTTTGTGGATTACGTGGCAGCTCAGAATCAGTTGTAACCTGGGCACTAGAGGAACGTGATTCCTCTGGACACTTCGTTCCAGCGGGGTCCTGAAAGATCCCGAATCCCCGCGTAAGTTCGGGGAATACTATTTAAGGGCGACCAGCCGTCCTCTAAACCACGCTGTGCTAGGTGTTAGGAGAGGGAAACCTCTGTCGCGAGTCTCTTTGTAAGCACAAGTTGAACCCCAAGATTCCTACCAGCCACGTCCGTCTCGCCTGCGTTAAAGTGCATGTGTCTGTTTGTCCTTGAAAGTCCGAGTCGTAACTTGATCTACCCGACTTGTCAGTCGTAACTTGTCGTAATTGTGAAGCAACACCTCTGAAGCTCAGTGTCATTATCGCTTTGAATCATCTATCAAATCTTAATAGTATCAGTGAGCATTCCACCTCTTTAGCAAGAACCGACGATCAGTAATGCGATCTAGCCGTCCCACTTTCGTGCAGTAATAATCATTTAACCTGTTCCAGTACCTTTAGTAATTGTTGGTTTATCACATAGTCGTTCATAAGTTTCATTTGACAAGCGCCGCAAGTAATTTGGTACGTAGCCGCCACACATAAGTCGTAACATCACGCACCGTAGTACCAATCCGGATCCTGAAAAGGAGCATCAAACCCTAACAGTAGGATTAGAATAAGATAGATTAACACCTTTGAAATTGAAATATCTGATTTATAACTCCAGTTAACTTCATACTCCAACCGTCGACCCAAAGTCCGATAGTCCGGCCTGCGCTAGGCCGTATGCCGGTAATCCCGACTACGAAACCCCGACTTAAACATCCGTGACTTGAACCGTAGCAGTCTCCGATTGTAACCTCCAGCCTTCGATTGGCCTTATCATAAGTACCAGTAGTCCAGTAATCCGGTAATCCAGGTCTCAAGGCCGAATCCTTGAGTGGCGATCCGCGTAATTTACCTTGATACAGAAGCCGCAGCCCAGCTATTACTAATCGTAGTTGCAAAGTCTCTAATTTCAATCAGAAAAAAATTTGTCTACCTTGGGTAACGGGAACCCGAGAAAGGACGTGACACCTTCTCGCCGTGAAGACTGTAAGAACCCTTTTACGATTCCGCTTAGGATGTCATGACCTCCCAATTGACACTGGTAGGCGGCAAGGGATCCCCCGTATGAGATGATCTGTACAAGATGTTCATTAGGGATGGTGGGAGACGAGTTTCATTTCCTATTCATTTGCCAATTGTTAGAACATATTCGATCTCAGTTTAGCCACCTTTTCCACCCGCGAGTGCGACCAGTTACTCGCTTCATGTGGCAGCAAGACGGTGAAGGGGTTGTGTGGATCCTGCAAGATCCAGTTTGTATTTAATATTATAAATCACAGACGATGATACATATGCATGTGTCATCCAAGTAAGTAAATACTTTCAACATCAACAACATTGTATGATGGAAGCAGTTTAACAGGCCAGTCTGATCTCCTCTTGATCTGACACAATGCATCCACGATGCCAACACAGATGAGAGTTAATTGAGATCAGGCTGAGAGTCAGTGTTTGAGACAACAAAGACGTTTCACAAACACAACGGATTGACTTACACCGGGTAGTATACGACACTGGTCTATCTAACGATTACCTGCAAGATCCAGTTTGTATTTAATATTATAAATCACAGACGATGATACATATGCATGTGTCATCCTGTGCATGTTACACAATCAGTATCTTGCTGGTAATTCAAATGCGGTTACTTGTCTGCAAACCAACGTGCAGCGTAAACTGCTTACCAAGTAAGTAAATACTTTCAACATCAACAACATTGTATGATGGAAGCAGTTTAACAGGCCTGCACATTACCAAGGATACTTTCTTAGTTAAACTCAATAAACCAGCACTTACGGCTGCTAGAATAACGTAAGCGACAAACGTGCGTCTCACCAGTCTGATCTCCTCTTGATCTGACACAATGCATCCACGATGCCAACACAGATGAGAGTTAATTGAGATCAGGCTGAGAGTCAGTGTTTGAGACAACAAAGACGTTTCACAAACACAACGGATTGACTGCTTGAGACTTCGGTCAGTCGCTCCTAGTATTATCAGACCAGCACGTTGACTTGCGCTGTTCTGGCCCCTTTTCATGAATTCGTATCAGAGTTTAGGTTCAGAGCCTTGGAAACTGGCCCTTATCCCAATTGAGTTTATCACGTTATTAACAATTAGGATAAACTCAATTTTAATAGCCACAAACAACAGGAAAGTCCTTCTCTACCATGTTCTGAGATACTTTATCCATTACTTACTTGTGGCCATAAGGCCACTGGCTGTTTATCAAAGAGTTTCCTTTGAGTTGAACACATTGTCAACTATACAGCTAATTTATTCAGGTCAAAATTTGTCATCCTTGGATTGTCCTGAGAGTACACAAATTCCAACAATCTTCCCCTTGTACTTTCAGGACATGCCAACAATCAGTTACTGCATTCCCAACATATTACGATGTCTTTCAAACACAGTAGATGCTAGTGGCTTTGTGAACATGTCAGCTACATTTTCAGTAGTTGGCACATATGTAGGATCAATCTGACCCCAAACCACCTTCTCTCGTGCATGATGGTAACTCACACTGATGTGTTTAGTGTGTTTAGAGACCATGTGATTTCTCAGGTTTGACACACACCCCTGATTATCACAATACATGGTTACACATGTGATCTCTTCTCCCAACTCACAGAGCATACTTCCCACCCACATGGCTTCTTTCACTGCTGCACTTACAGCAATGTATTCAGACTCCACAGTGGATGTTGCTATGGAAGTTTGCCTCTTACTTGACCAGGATACAGCAGACCCGTTCAATAGAAACACAAACCCAGTTGTGGATTTTCTACTGTCCAGATCACCTGCAAAATCTGCATCCACAAAGCATACCAGTTCATTTTTATTTGATCCAGTATACTTGATTCCCATGTATTTGGTGCAGTTTAGGTACCTCAGTACTCTAATTGCTCCATTCCAATGGGATGTTGTTGGCTGTCCTCTAAATCTGCTCAACATCCCCACAGCTTGAGAAATATCAGGCCTTGTAGTTGTTGATAAATACTGTAGTGAACCAATTAATTCTAAATACCTGTGACCTTCTGGTAAGGGAATTCCTGATCCAATCTGCTCTCCAGTCATCCCTTTAGGAGGTTCAGGCATTTGGGTAGGCAAGAAGGAACCTGACATGGGTGTATCCACCTCCTTCCCCTGATCAGGCAGCCCATACTCTTCCACCAATTTCTCAATTTTCAGGACATTGGTCATTTTCAGAGTATGTGAGGATTCATTTATCTTGATTTCACAGCCCAAAAATGACTTTATCTCACCAAGATCGTGAATTGAGAATATACTAGTTAGCTGTTGCTTAACACACTGAATACATTCCACATCCTCACTCACAATCAGCAAATCATCCACATATACCAGCAAGTATACGTATGACTTGAATGACTCCTTGTTGATGAAGAGCGCTGGATCACTTTGACAGGCTATAAACCCAAATTTTCCAAGCTCTTCAACCAGACACTTGTGCCATGCACGTGGTGCTTGCTTCAGACCATACAAAGATCTTAGTAGCTTGCACACAACATTAGAATCGCCATTAAAGAAACAGGGAGGTTGGGCTACATACACTTCCTCATCCAGTGTTCCATTTAGGAATGCTGTTTTCACATCAACTTGGTGAACTTTCCACCCATTTGACGTAGCCAGATTTAACAGCACCCTCCTAGATGTGTGTGTACTTACTGGAGCGAAGGTTTCAAAGTAGTCAACACCTGGCCTTTGCTTGCAACCTTGTGCCACCAGTCTCGCCTTAAATCTGACAATATCACCAAAACTGTCAGTCTTCAGAGCATAGACCCATTTTAAAGGAATAATTTTGGCATCAGAGGGTCTCTCACAATATTCAAACGTTTCATGAGAGTCTATAGAATCCATCTCTTCATTCATGGCTTCTAACCAATATGGCCACTGTGGGGATTTTTTAGCCTCCCACCAGTCCTCTGGAACCTTGATATTCTTGGATGATAATTTTACTGGCTCTTGTGCACCATTTTGATTTGGAGGGATTATTTCTGATGCATATATAACTGGCGTTTCCCCATTGTGGTATGTACCCGGAACATACCTGTCTGGTTCTGCCAAAGTTTGCCTCAGTTCGTATCTACCTCCACCATTCCTGGCACCACCTTGCCTTTCATCAAATGAGTCACTGATTTCAGCATGAGATTGATTATCTGATTCATCACCTGAACTATCTGGTGCATGTGACACTGGATTTTGGATGTTCCCAGTGCCCACTACTCCTTCCCCTGTAGCTCCTGGCTCAGATAACCCACTCGGACCACTCTCTTCCGCTGTTCCCAAGCCTCTCAGGATATCATTCATCCTGTGCATGACTTCCATGTTAGCTGGGAGAGTTGGAGCAATACCCCTTCCAGCTTCCCTGTTTAATTCCACTGCACCAGTGAGGTCTACCGGTACAAAATCCCAATCATCCCCATCATCAGTGCATGGAACTTGATCAAAATTTATCTCATGAGGGAATTCAGCAGTGAGAGAATTACTGGGAGTGAGAGCATGAATTCCTAATTTGTCTTCAAAGAATTTGACGTTCTTTGACACCTTTACCTTGTTCCCCACCTTAACTCTGTAGGCCTTTGATGCAGGCTCATATCCCACAAACATCCCAGGCTCAGATCTGGCTGAAAAAGCTGACAGATCCTTGTCTGGTATTTTGATAAACGCCAAACAGCCCCACACTCTCAAGTAGTGCACTGATGGTTTCCTCCCAAACAGCAGTTCATAGGGAGTGGCTGTCTTCCCCTTTACTGCTCTGAGATTTAACAACCTAACAGCTGTTGGAAGTGCATCTGCCCACATGCTCTGTGGAGCTTTTGCCTGCAAAAGAAGCATTCTAACTTTCTCCTTCAAGGATCTGTTAAAACGTTCTGCTCTTCCATTTTGTTGAGGGGTATAAGGAGCAGACGTTTCATGTCTGATCCCTTTAGACTGAAAAAAGTCAAGCAAGTCAGCATTTACAAACTCACTTCCCCTATCAGACCTAACCACCTTTACATTGTGATTAGTCTGATTTTCCAAGTACAGGATGATTGTTTTAACAGCACCACCCACCTGGGACTTGGAAGTCAATGCTACGGATTCACCAGCTCTAGAGTAATCATCTAGTACTGTGAGCATGTAGCGTTCACCCTCAGCTCCTGGAATTGGTAGCTCACCAATCACATCCAAGTGCAACAGCTGAAGACGTTCAGTTGCTGATACTGGGGATCTTTGGTAGCTCTCTTTAGTCTGCTTGCCCATCACACACACATCACACAGTGAATGACCATGTAAGCAAGGAGACAGAGATGTAGCTATTCCCTTCACCATATCTTCAGTCTGCAGTCGTTCCAGGTTTTTACTTCCTGGATGTCCTAAGCGTTGATGCCACAAATCATATTCAAAGCATTTGTGAGCATATCCAACACTATGTGAGAGCTGAATTTTGCAACACAGGCAGTAAACAAAATACAGTCCTCTTTCTTTTCTGACTTCAGAGATGAATTTTGAAGCATTACTGTACATACTGATAATCTCTCCATGTGAATTGTTTGTAAACTGAATGCCATCTGTTACTGCACTAGAGACCGACAACAAATTTTCAATTGCAGTAGGTACATATTCAACATTTTTAAGTTTACACATGTTCCCCATTTCATCTACTAAGCACACAGAACCACATGCCTTGCGTTGTGCAACATGTTCACCAGTTGCCAAATTTAGACCCTTTGGCTGTGTATACCAGTGAATGTTTTGCATGAGTCTAACATCATTGCATATGTGTGTTGAGGCTCCTGAGTCTACCACCCATCTAGAGAATGGATTACCTGAGTCAGAAGAGTCCCCCAATGCAATACCTCCAACTGGATTGGCTTGATTCTTGCGTGCTGAAATGAGGGCAGCCCTTTTTTCTTTCTCAGCTATAAGTTTTGGACACACGTTTCTGGTATGTCCATCTTCCAAGCAGTGCCAGCAGCCCCTGAAGTTGTCAGGCAGATCTTCTGGCATCCCTGGTGGCCTGGATCCTGGAGCGTTCCTGGGGCGAGGAGGACCTCTGACTGGATTGATAAGATTGACTGATGGTGAGGGAGCCTTAAATTCATCAATTCCAAGCAACCTTGAACATGCCTGAATATTGAGTGTGACCTTGTCCTCATCCTCACCAAGACAGGAGGTGTAGAGATTTGATTTGGCATGGTCAAAATGCTTGGGCAAACCCTCTACAATCCCCATTTTTAGCCTACCATCAGAACATGGGTGATTATTGGCTTGTAGGCCTCTTGCAATCCTGAACTTCCTGGCAACATATGAATGGTACTCCTGACCCTCATCAATACGCCCATAGTCCAAGACCTTGGACCATTTCCTCATTAACTCCTCATTGTGGCCACCAGTGAACTTGCGCAGCAGCCAGTCATAGGCCTGCTTTGCGTTTGGCATGTCCAATGCCCTGTCCACCCAAACGTCAGGAATTTTCTCAGTTAGAAGACTCATAGCAAGAGAGTCTCCTGCTGTATTGGGATGCTCTTCGTCTAAACACATTTTGATACGTTTGCTATTTGCAACATTCAGAACATCCTTTTGCCACCTAAAACCGTTTTCACAATCCAGGTCTAACGCCTGAACCAGTTTTAGATTGGTATACACAGGGTTTGTCTGATCTATGCTATTACCTGACTGGGCAGACTGACTAGTATTGCCAGCTGAGGGTTGATTTCCTTGTGGATCAGATGGATTACCTGGCATAGGGTTCGTATCCAAGGTTGCCATGTCTGGGAATATAACACCTGCACCTTTGCTCTGTACCGTCTTCTAAATCATTCACAATTGAGGCGTTTGTCTCAGCAAGCTTGTCTTTCAGAGTTTCGTAGGGTGATTCGTCTCGTGCAAGCCAAGGACTCAACGATACACCAGCCCCTTTACTCAATGCAAGTAGGGTAGCATACTCAATCAGTAAGCAGTGATGAGAAAAGTCCAACGGAATCTCGTATCTAGCTAACGTGTTATATTGTTCCTGAAGTCTTTGAGAGTAGATTTCTCTATCGATAAGTCTGGCTTCCCAAATGTCAAGAGAAAAGGTTCGAGGCGAACCCTCAGGAAATGGATACTTCGAGTTTTCACGTGATTGAACTAGCTTAATATTGTTATGATTAAACTTTGCTTGATGGTGACGTTCTTGCTCAATACCTTCTCGACAAAAGTCTTCGAACACAACAGTTCCACGTTCAATAGCACGATTCACGTTTTCAATGGGAACTTTTCCTGACACCCACTTATTGCATAGATCACAGTGGAAGTGCCCTTCTCGGAGCAGATTAAGTTCGTCGTCCGTCAACAGAGATGGTCGTCGCTCCATGGGCGTGGGCCCATAACCATTGTGGATCCTGCAAGATCCAGTTTGTATTTAATATTATAAATCACAGACGATGATACATATGCATGTGTCATCCAAGTAAGTAAATACTTTCAACATCAACAACATTGTATGATGGAAGCAGTTTAACAGGCCAGTCTGATCTCCTCTTGATCTGACACAATGCATCCACGATGCCAACACAGATGAGAGTTAATTGAGATCAGGCTGAGAGTCAGTGTTTGAGACAACAAAGACGTTTCACAAACACAACGGATTGACTTACACCGGGTAGTATACGACACTGGTCTATCTAACGATTACCTGCAAGATCCAGTTTGTATTTAATATTATAAATCACAGACGATGATACATATGCATGTGTCATCCTGTGCATGTTACACAATCAGTATCTTGCTGGTAATTCAAATGCGGTTACTTGTCTGCAAACCAACGTGCAGCGTAAACTGCTTACCAAGTAAGTAAATACTTTCAACATCAACAACATTGTATGATGGAAGCAGTTTAACAGGCCTGCACATTACCAAGGATACTTTCTTAGTTAAACTCAATAAACCAGCACTTACGGCTGCTAGAATAACGTAAGCGACAAACGTGCGTCTCACCAGTCTGATCTCCTCTTGATCTGACACAATGCATCCACGATGCCAACACAGATGAGAGTTAATTGAGATCAGGCTGAGAGTCAGTGTTTGAGACAACAAAGACGTTTCACAAACACAACGGATTGACTGCTTGAGACTTCGGTCAGTCGCTCCTAGTATTATCAGACCAGCGCGTTGACTTGCGCTGTTCTGGCCCCTTTTCATGAATTCGTATCAGAGTTTAGGTTCAGAGCCTTGGAAACTGGCCCTTATCCCAATTGAGTTTATCACGTTATTAACAATTAGGATAAACTCAATTTTAATAGCCACAAACAACAGGAAAGTCCTTCTCTACCATGTTCTGAGATACTTTATCCATTACTTACTTGTGGCCATAAGGCCACTGGCTGTTTATCAAAGAGTTTCCTTTGAGTTGAACACATTGTCAACTATACAGCTAATTTATTCAGGTCAAAATTTGTCATCCTTGGATTGTCCTGAGAGTACACAAATTCCAACAGGTTGCAAGGTTTGTGGGTAACGCTTTGAAGGCCTACATGAATGCTTCAGGGACATCCAACTCTTAGTGGTGGATGATAGATTTTAGACAGTTATATCGTCATCCCTTCAGCCATATTGGCTGGTCCTGGATGTAATATTTCCTTCCTTCACGTCTATGTGTTGGATAGAAATCCGCCATATCAGAATTGCACCAGTGTAGTTCCCCCGAGGGAAGCAAGTATGACAAATGTACACATCTCTCTCTCTCTCTCTCTCTCTCTCTCTCTCTCTCTCTCTCTCTCTCTCTCTCTCTCTCTCTCTCTCTCTCTCTCTCTCTCTCTCTCTCTCTCTCGCTCGCCCTCCCTCCCTCCCTCCCTCCCCCTCCCTCCCTCCTCTCTCTCTCTCTCTCTCTCTCTCTCTCTCTCTCTCTCTCTCTCTCTCTCTCTCTCTCTCTCTCTCTCTCTCTCTCCCCCTCCCTCTCATTATCACCTTTAATATTTGGACACTACATTCCGCGTCCCTACATGATGGATTTATGGTATGCGGTTAGGATAGGCTTCACTTTCAATTTTAAATGTACATTATACACACATTCATGGGCTTGTTAGAGGCAATTAGTCGACGGGGTTTCGGCCTGTACAAAGCCACCGAAATTTTTGGCAGAGGCCGGCTCAATGACACACTATTTCACTGCCGGGTCATGCACACTAGTTCTAGCCCAACTGACCGGCCCTAATCTACCCTGGTAGGGCCCACAAAGAGTCCTCGTCAAAAAGAGTTATACCCTAAAGCGATAACGAGGGTGTCCATGTAGTCATATTGCCTTTTGAAAGGCCCTCACTCCTACTGCGTACGGACAGGCTGATCACTCTTTCTGGCAGTCTCAGTTGGGTCCAAAAGTCATGGCAGAATCTGTTCGAAAACGCAAAATGGCTAAAGGCTTATCAAACTCGCAGCATTCCAGACCAGGTGCGTACGGATCGAAACACTCGTGAAGCAGCTTTTCGAGTTGATGCAGATCGTTGGCTATCTGGTTTGATATTCGGATTGTCTTCAATCCTAGTTGATAAGACTTAATGGGTGAAAAGTTGGATAGAAAAGTTGGGTTGAAAATCTTGGATTTGGCAACGGATGGCACTGATTACCGGATGTTACACTTTGAGGTGGCTTCTGGTGACCTGGCAATTTTTCATCGGGAGTGATAGGCAAGGGCGGTTGAAACCGGGAATAAGCAACCTGCCTTTCGACTGCTCGGGGTTGGCCGACCCTCAGGATTCTTATGCGGCAAATGTATATCCTACACGTCTATGTGTTGGATAGCAATCCGCCATATCAGAGCCGCACCAGTGTAGTTCCCCCGAGGGAAGCATAATACACAGGTTCATGGGCTCCCCAAAAGGGCGAAATCATACGATTATCGAAGGGCCCGTTCAATCAAATTGTTCAAGTTGGTGTGCAGTTGGTGGGAAGCGTACTTTGAATAAAAAGACTGAGTTTGTGGCAGATAAGCCATCTGGAGCCAATGACATCAAAGAAAGTGAGCCGGTTGTGCCTGGTTTGCATGTCATCCTTCCTTTACAGTGCCATGTAGTTGCCTATTGTTACCTTTGTTTGGGTCTTGATACCTGGGCGGGGTGCAGGGCAAAAATCAGATGACCGCTTGGAGGAGCTTACTTATTCTGGGAGTAGAGCTGGGGGGAATGCCAATGCTGCAAGCCGGGCAGAGTGTGGCAACAAACCGGATTTGGCATGGACCTCAGTTGGCGGAGGTCCAAAAGCGCGGCAGCCCAGCTACAGATGCGGGTTGCGGAGCCACCATGCAAAGAGACAGCAGACACCGGAAAAGACAGCCGACAGCGGCCAGCGGAAGAGACAGCGGATTTCAACGACCAGAAAAGGTGAAGGCTGAGAAAGGGCACCTTGCTTGTGCCATGTATATGACGGCTGGACCACCATCGGTGCGGCGTGTGTGTGCGTGTGCGTGTGCGTGTGCGTGTGCGTGTGCGTGTGCGTGTGCGTGTGCGTGTGCGTGTGCGTGTGCGTGTGTGTGTGTGTGTGTGTGCGCGCGCGTGCGTGTTCACGCGTGTGAGTGTGAGGGTGCACACAGTAGTACCGCAGGGAGGCGATGCAGGCCTGCTGAGGTCCGATCTGTCTGCTGATACTCAATGTGCGCTGCAGCCGCTCCCTCCCGGAGCTCAGGCTTGGCCGTGTGGGCAGACCTCCCAGTGCCTTTGCAGCGGAGTGTGCTGGACAGCCCAGCTCTGTCTCTCAAGGACCGCTGGAAGCTGGCTCCCACCTGCAAGCTGTTCAGGGAGGTCTTCCTGGAGCACTTCGAGGCCGAGTTCGACTGGCTGGCTCAGAAGGCCACTGCCGCACTCGGGCAGGACATGGTTGGCGCTGCACTGCGCTTCTTCACTCGACCAATAAGAAGGCGTGCCTTTCCAGTACGTCGACGAAACCAGTCCCAGCACTTCGACATCACTAAGGGAGGGCAGCTGCCAGATGACTCCTATCTCTTCTCCGCACATTTCGTGTCGGTGTATGCACCGGCGCTGGGAGAACTCGAGGACGACCAGCCGAGGACCGCCACCTGGAAGTTTATGATAGAAAGGGAACCGTATAGTTTACAGTTATTGCTTCCAGGTATCGACTTCTCTGCAGATAACTACAGCCTTGGGCTGCAAGCCGACCTTGTGGTGGAGCGCCCTTGTGAGATGATCCCCTGCCTGGGGCTCCTGCTCCTTCTCTGGGAGGCAACTTGGGAGCACAGCAAGATGCCACAGGCCTACTGGGAGGGGTGGGAACCAACTCTTGGATTAAAAATACGTTTCCAGAAAAGGCCTCAAAGGCTGACTTGGAATGAGCTCCCTGATATGCCAGAGGATGCCAAGCGCGCCTTCTCAGCCCTGCACATGTGGGCCTGCTGCACTTGCGGCAGGGCGCCCCAGCTGTTCTGGTAAGTTGGGCTCCAGCCTTGCAGGACCCTGGGCCCGAGCAGGGGTGCAGGATGTTGAGGGTTGGCAGGGAGAGTGAGGGGGTATGCCCTGCAAAAAGCTGTGGGGAGAAGTTCATGTATGCAAATTACAGCGGGGCAGTGGGCGAAAAGGGTGATGGGGGTAGTCAGATGGGGTTTGAAGGTCGGGGCCAGGGTCTAGAAGCTGGAGGGAGGGAGGGTGCTGTGCCCTCAGGCCCTCATGCACAATAAGACCTATGCATGCACGCACGTGCGCACACGCACGCACGCACGCACACACGCACACACACACACACACACACACACACACACACACACACAACACACACACACACACACACACAGAGAGAGAGAGAGAGAGAGAGAGAGAGAGAGAGAGAGGAGAGAAGAGGAGAGAGAGGGGGGGGGGGGGGGAGGGAGGGAGGAGGGAGGGAGAGGGAGAGGGAGAGGGAGAGAGGGAAGAGGGAGAGAGAGAAGAGAGAGAGAGAGAGAGAGGAGGAGAGAGAGAGAGAGAGAGAAGAGAGGAGAGAGAGAGAGAGAGGAGAGAGAGAGAGGAGAGAGAGAGAGAGAGAGAGAGAGAGAGAGAGAGAGAGAGGGAGAGAGAGGACACGAGAGCACGCACCTCGCCACCACTGTCCAACACCGCCCCCACAGCACACACACACACACACACACACACACACACACACACACACACACACACACAATCACATACTCTCTCTCTCTCTTCTTCTCCTCTCTCTCTCTCTCTCTCTCCTCTCTCTCTCTCTCTCTCTCTCTCTCTCTCTCTCTCTCTCTCTCACACGCACGCATCCCCCCCCACCCCCCCACACACACACACGCACACACACACACACACACACAGACACACACACACACACACACACAC
Organism: Botryococcus braunii; assembly: GCA_002005505.1. Classification (NCBI taxonomy): domain Eukaryota; kingdom Viridiplantae; phylum Chlorophyta; class Trebouxiophyceae; genus Botryococcus; species Botryococcus braunii. Next base: position 92,415 of record KV908702.1, on the reverse strand, counting down.
ACACACACACACACACCACACACACAGAGAGAGAGAGAGAGAGAGAGAGGACAGAAGAGAGAGAGGAGGAAAGAGAGAGAGAGAGAGAGTGTTTGGGGGTGGGTGGGAGGGGATCGTAGAAGAAATAGGGCGCCGGGTGTGTTAATTCTGGTTTAAAAGGGAAGGGTAGCATGAGGGGGATTGTGGATGGGGTTTGTATCCTTGGACCTGAAACGCTGGACGATGCTCTCGCAGACCAGCTTGCTCAAGGGGTTTGGGATCCATTGCAGAGAGAGAGAGAGAGAGAGAGAGAGAGAGAGAGAGAGAGAGAGAGAGAGAGAGAGAGAGAGAGAGAGAGAGAGAGAGAGAGAGAGAGAGAGAGAGAGAGAGAGAGGGGGGGGGGGGGAGGGAGAGAGAGAATGTGTGTGTGTTTGGGGGTGGGTGGGGAGGGGATCGCAGAAGAAATAGGGCGCCGGGTGTGTTAATTCTGGTTTAAAAGGGAAGGGTAGCATGAGTGGGATTGTGGATGGGGTTTGTATCCTTGGACCTGAAACGCTGGACGATGCTCTCGCAGACCAGCTTGCTCAAGGGGTTTGGGATCCATTGCAGGTTGGGGCGATGATACCGCTGTGCTCGTCTCCCTACCCTGTGGGGACCCTGTGGAGGGGCGGGGTGGTGGGCCTGGTACCGGGCCAAGCCGCTCTGCCTGCCTGCCAGCAGTCTGGAGGGTTCCATGCGGAGCACCGGCCAGCATGTCTGCCCTTGGCTGCCAAGCCACACTGCTGATGCTTTGACTTGTTTATTGGTGTCCATCCGGTGCTGTTCTTTCGAGTATATGCTTAGCAAGCTGTTGTCGTTTGATGACGAACGGCAACCAGGGATGTTTGATGACAAATGGCATCTTAAGAGCTTGTGCCAGCCGTCGGATGACTTCCGGCAACGTGATGAGGCCAGTTGTACCGTGGGCCATGGAATTAGGTTTCAGGCAAGGAGGTCAGGTGAGTTTGGTTATAGAATGTGTTCTGTTGGCATTGAGGCATTGGGCTGCTAGCGGGAATCTGACTTGCGTACTTAGCATGAGTTGCTAAATCTGTTTACATTGAATTGATGTTTTGAAGTTGCGTGAGCTTGTCCTTTTTGCGCCTCTCTTTGCAAGTAGTGGCAAAGCGCGATCTTCGTTGTAGCCAAGCATCTCCTGTTTATATGTACTCTTCATGA
>KV908702.1:75000-78367 GCA_002005505.1 Botryococcus braunii | reverse complement strand
GAGAGAGAGGAGAGGGGGGGGGAGGAGGAGGAGAGAGAGAGGAGAGAGAGAGAGGAGAGACGAGGAAGAGAGGAGGGGAGAGAGGGGGGGGGGGGGGGAGAGGGGGGGGGGGGGGGGGGGGGGGGGGGGGAGAGAGAGGAGAGAGAGAGAGGAGAGAGAGAGAGAGGAGAGAGAGAGAGAGAGAGGAGAGAGAGAGAGAGAGAGAGAGAGAGAGAGAGAGAGAGATCTCCCTTCCTCCATCCATCCCTCCCTCTCTCCCTCCCTCTCTCTCCCTCCCTCCCTCTCTCTCTCCCGCCCTCCCTCCCGCCCTCTGTGTGTGTGTGTGTGTGTGTGTGTGTGTGTAGGGGTGTGTGTTGTGTGTGTGTGTGTGTGTGTGTGTGTGTGTGTGTGTGTGTTGTGTGTGTGGTGTGTGTGGTGGGTGTGGGTGTGGGTGTCAAAGCTTATTAACAACTTCTAGCAAAAACTTGCGACCTCATAAAATTTAAACGGCTTCATCTTTCACGTTATCAAAGCTTGCAGCAGCTGTCAACCTGTGCTGGCAGCTGCTGCAACCTGGAGGAGGTTGAACAGCTGGGCTGTCTTACTCTTCAAGCTTGCAACTGCTGCCAGAAGAGATTTGCAACCTCAGGTGACATTAAGTGGCTTTGTCTCTCGCACTGCCAAAGTTGCAGCTGCTGCAAGCTTTGAAAGTGCGAGAGATTAAGCCACTTAATGTCCCTGAGGTTGCAAATCTCTTCTGGCAGCTGCTGCAAGCTTGAACAGTAAGAAAGACCCAGCTGTTCAAGCTCCTCTAGGTTGTCAATCTGTGCTGGCAGCTGCTACAAGCTTTGATAACGTGAAAGATGAAGCCGTTCAAATTTGATGAGGTCGCAAGTTTCTGCTAGTAGTTGCTGGTAAGCTTTGACAGTTGGACAACGTTCGTCAAGTTGCAAATCTGTGCTGGCAGCTGCTGCAAGCTTGACAGTTGGACATATTCCGGCACGTATAAAGGCTCTGTGTAACTAAAATAATTCAATGTACCATATTCAGAAAGTTGGACATATTCAGGCACATATAAAGGCACTGTGTAACTGAAATGGAATTAATAGAGCAGGTGTGATGTTAGTTCATTGTCAGTGAGTTCCTGTATTTTAGAAAGAGACAGTCAGACAGGACTGTAGGTTTGGAAGGACAGTCACTTGACCTGTCTGCTGGAATACAGGTCTGCTTTCTCATACCTTTTTACCTCTCCGGGGGGTTGGGGGAATTTCTGGGTAATGGCACCAGAGTGTAACAAGAGGTCCGCTAAGTTGCCCCATGCTTTTGATGCTGTGACGCTATATCTTTGCATGCACATGTACTGATCTGTACGAGGCATAACAGCCCCTTTGTGTTAGGGGGGTGTTGTGTAAATGGATGAGCCGTAAGGTACGTGTGCACGTGTGGATACGTGCTAAAGGCTCATGTTTACAAGTACAGTTTTAGACACGTCACATGATGTGAACATAGTCAGCTGGTAAATTACATGGCACGACGAAACGCCGGCATAAGTGGTTCGAAGACAGAGATAAATGTGTACATGGACATTTACTGACACGTTAATACAAGTCGTCGACAGTTGCAAGTGAGTATCTAGTTAAAGACTCCATCGTGTGTGTACGCCAGCCAGGTGGGTGGATTATTTAGGATTAATCATGATGAGAGACTAATGACCACATCAGATGTGGTGGTGCATAGTCACTTTATGTGATTATGAAGTATGGTTAAGAGCGGCACGTGAACAGTGTACTGTTACTGACGGTTACGATCGAGCCGCATAGGAAATCGTGGTTGAGCTTGGCAGACTTCAGAGGTGGAAGTAATCATCTTGGGGCTCCAAGCTCGTGTACATTTAACCAATGTTCTTTGAATTTGTGAAGCATGCCCTGTGGAGTAAGAACATTGGTAAGCGCACGATCTCCTGAAAGTAACGGTTGCAGCGCTTTCGTTGCGATCACTGGATTTGTAAGCTTTCAATGTCATTTTAACATGCTAGCTGGATATTAATAGAAGAACTGCTTGAACATGCGAGAGACTTGCTTGTATGACTGTTTGTAAACAGTGATCGTTGCTGTCACACTAAGGGTGTGTGTACGGAATAGTAGCGGTAAGTACAGTCGCTCACCATGTATTCAAGCATGCTTTTGGTGGTGTTTAAGTTTAAATTACTGACGGATACAAAGGATGTTGGGGACGTTGTTGTTTGGGTACGGTCAGTCTGCGAAGCTCGTACCACCCAAGTCCGGTGAATCACTCCATCTCATCAAAGTTTCAAACGTCCTTGGGACACCTCTTTTGTATAGCCTCCGTTGGCGCTATCTGAAGACGAGTGGACTTGTTCAGTCACCATGTCGTTGTTCGTCGTAGAGCACGCGATGGATCCTGGCTTACGATGCATTTTTGAGCTGTTTTGACCGATATTTTGTAATATTCAGCTCATTTTGTAAGCACCCACGGCTTTCCTATCTTCATGCAACTAGCAACCCAAGTGCATTGCGGAGAGAAAGAGTGCTTGCTTAGATGCTACACACTCATCAGACGTTTAGTAAGCCTTTACCTGATCTCAGATATGATGAGCACCAAGCTTTGAAAGGTTCAATACAAGAATGCATGTTGTTGTTTCTTTAGTGCTCCGACGGTGTTGCCACTTGGCATCCGTGGCTCTCTGTCATGAGAGGCGCAAGAGATCCCTTCGAAGGCTTGACGACTTGCACATTCAAATTATCCACACCATTGGAATACATATAAGCCCGTCCCAATGCCGCTACAGTCTTTGCGCGACGACGGCTTCGGAAGATGAAGGCAGTGAACTACCCACAAGAGAATGGAACAACGTTTTTCAATATTCTCCCTTCCCTTTCATACAAATCATCAATCATCCCTCAATTTTGGCGCGCTGCTGTGAATGGCTCGTGACGCTTCCATCGGCATGAGGGCATCATGATGGCATGCTGAATCGTGACGCTTCGATCGGCATGATGACAAATCCATCATTGCATTAGGATGATGCCATGCATGTGATGATGATCATGCCACCATCCTGTCCTGGATCGTCATCGGGAATCAACCTAAGCACCGGGAGTTAAGTTGGTGGGGTCTAATTAGGTACCTAGACAAACAGCATAAGGTGTCCCTTCTCATAGCACAAAGCACAATAGCACTAGGCAAACAGCAGCAGTAGTGAGGGACTGGATAGTACTAGGCAGACAGCAGCAATAGTGAGGGACTGAAAGGTACTTAGGCAAATAGCATAAGTTTTCCCTTCACGTAGCACGATGTTGTTGCAAAACAGGGGGTTTGATGGTGTGCATTTCCCCCCTACGTATACGTATACTAGTTACGTAACTAG
>KV908702.1:65000-70000 GCA_002005505.1 Botryococcus braunii | reverse complement strand
AGTCCGATCGACTTGCTCGGAGGTCTAGTGTTCCACTTGAGCTACCGGATCCATGTCAAAGCTCTCGTGAGCATCGGTACCTAGTCCTTTGAGTGTTTAGCCTTCTTGCTCACGATCTGAGGCCGTAGCTCCGACGGAGCCTATGGGGAGTCTATGTCGCTTGGCTTCAAGTCAGTAGCAATGCCCCTGAGTGTACAAGGAGCCGTGGTTAGAGGGATCGTTAGAGTTTGGATTTCCACTGTCTCGTCGTCTCTCGTGGCTGCACTGTATGCTTTGATGGCTATTACACTGCATGCTTGTCTGTGCGACTGAACATGCAGGTTCTTTCCCCCTTTGCACATATTTGTGCATTCGCCTCACTCTCCGATGGCTTCCGGTATCATGTTTTATGACAGGCAGGCACACACACACGAACAAACTCGCACGAACACACACACACACACACACACACACACACACACACACACACACACACACACACACACACACACACACACACACACACACAGAGGAGTTAGGGAGGGAGAGAGAGGAGGGGGGCGGAGAGAGAGGGAGAGGGGGAGATAGGAAGGGAGGGAGAGAGAGAGGGGGGGAGAGAGAGAGAGAGAGAGAGAGAGAGAGAGAGAGAGAGAGAGAGAGAGAGAGAGAGAGAGAGAGAGAGAGAGAGAGAGAGAGAGAGAGAGAGCGAGCCTAATCAGGACTCAGGCACAACAAGGGGTGCGCACGACACCACACCGGAGGGAGCGGAGACAGGAGCAAAGGTAGGGCCCAGCGCAGCTAGCTAAGTTAATGGACGGGTATGCATGCGCTCCTTGGAAGGCATCATACAACGGCACGTAAACAAGCCTGCCAAATACCCCAGTCAGGAGAAGTTTCTGTTCGAACAGATGCATTCTCCTCTTCGAGACACCTGAATAGTCGAAGCGGAAGGACAGAACGAAGGAAGGACGGTAGGAGGCACAAGCGGTAGGTCTCCGCTCACCTACCGCAGGACGCTGATTCGGACTGCCATCACTCTTGCCTCACCGAGCTGACTGGGCACACTCCCGCGAGGGACTTCGCGCCCACGTGCCTCGCCGTGCGACGTTTCTCGTGGATATTTTCTCGTCCACGTGGATTCAAAGCTCCCAGTGCCCTCCACATCAGCAGACCTTCTTCATGAAATCTGAGGCGGTAGTCCCTCCGTAGCAGTGGGCGTTCAATTTCAGAAGTCCTTAACACAATCTGCCTGCCACAGCAGCCGCAGCGAAGACTGTGTTTTACACTTTTTTTGTGTGGGTGTAGTAGTCCTGGGCAGATCACCACTATATCTTGTGGTGTTTTTGTGGGGCGCTGTTAACGAACGTCGACTTCCGTGCACATAGACGTGTGAACTCTGTACACAACGGTAACGGATGAATCTGAAATCGCTTTAAGTTTCGTTTATTTGAACTTCTGGGATTTGTTTGTCCATAATAATGCGATCTCGTGGAAGGGTGTCGAACTTCCCAAGCGTATCTCCTCAAATTATTCCCTGCTCCTTTTTCTTCGACTGAAATGTACTAAACCTTAACAGGGTGCCATAAATTTCATGCTTTGTTCGAAACTTCCACTGGGGTTCTTGTGTTGGCGTTGGTCTGATTGTCGGCCTGGGGTGGGCAGACGAAAATGCTTGGGCACCTCACTTTGAGGGGTTCTGATTCCTTAAGAAGACGTCCCTCCATGTACGTAGATTCCACGTGCTTACATTATGCAAGGAGCGCAAGAAAATGTGTTACACGTGCTCTCCTCACGTCGCCGGTGGAGCTCAGCGATAGGGCGGAACATTACAATTTCACAATGAACAGGTAAAAGCACATGCACTGGGTTTAAAGCCTCTCCCTGGGGTTGGACGATCTTGGCTGACATACCTGGGATCTATTTATTCCCCAAGTGGGCTTGTGCTTGCAGGACTGCTCCTGTCCTTTAGTTAGAACAGTTGATTTGGTGGCCTGTGGCAAATTTGGTGGCAAATTTTGTCTGCATCACGAACCTTGCAAGGCCCACTGGGGCGGGTTTAGCTTGCAGTATGTGAGAGGAGTCTGTATCAATTTACTAAGTCTTAAATGTAAGTCAGACTCATGATCTGCGTCCGGGATGTTGTGTACAGGCAAATGGGTTGGAATACATCTGATGGACTAAATCCCTATGAATACCATCCACACCGTGGACTCTATTACCACCAAGTCCACCCCAATCTCTTCTGCGGGACTCAGCTTCGCACAACAGCCGAGGTTGACCACCTACGGGATATTGAGGGCATTGGCATGATCTTAAATTTGCAGGAAAACAAAGATTTTCACTATTGGGTAGGTTATCTCATTACACATACTTCATGGCTGTTTCAAATCTGGGTTGCACTCATGAGTCCTTGGAATTGATCCATCTGCCCACATCCTTAGCCTCCTACGTACTGTAGTTTATGCGGGATGTGTGTTGCATAATGCCAAACAATTTTCCTTGCAGCTGTATTTGCATCAAAGTCATGGCTAAAGTATAGCCCTCCAAATACAAGGAGCCTACCTGAGAAACAAGGCCGACAATGAACCCTTATCAAGAGTGGGATTAGTGTAGAGACCGTCAGGAGCGGATGGATCTCGTAAATTGGCTGACTAGCACGTCCAGTCACGATCACGAGTAAATATTACAGGCATTCAGTCACTGATTCATATCATTTGATGTAGGCCTTCGTGAGATACTGCTTGTTGTGGCATGCTTTGCTATGATATTACTGCTTGACTTGTGGTTGCTGACCATGTTGTTTGGTTCACACTGTAGGGGGTTGATTTCCATGCTATCTACCATCATGCGCAATACAGAGGTGTACATATTGTCCGGCGCCCGGTGAGTGCCAATGGCGTGCATTACTTGTGCTTCATGGTCAAATTCTCGCTGAAATGGCTGATTATTTTCATAAGCGGGACGAAATCTTGCAGACGCCCCAGGGATGGGCATAAGAATGCAAGGAACATGGTGTTGTAAATTTCAGGAACATTCGAGTGTTGTGACATTGAGTCCACATGGGGATTTGCATGCACCTGGTCTAGTGGTAATAGACGAGAAAGCCCATGGCATTGATTGTAAATGATTCAATCAGTAATAATTGTCCCATGAGCTTTCTCCTCTGCTGCTGCTTGATCAGGGTTTGGCCTGCGACCTTGAATATGTTTTATTTGCAAAACAGTTTTTTTATTTCAAAACTTTTGGGGGGAGAAAAAGGCAGAGTGTATTGTTCTTCATAGGTGCACCTGCTGTTTCGAGGTTGGGGACCGTTACAGCAGCTTGTTGCCTGTTTTTCGATGTGCTCCCTGTTTTAGTACCAAGCCATTGGTTGCAATGCATCAGGCGGTGGATTTCGACCCTCACAGTCTTCGGAAATCGCTTCCTGTGACTGTGCGGCTGCTGGGGGAGGCGCTGAAGAGGGGGCTACGCGTTTATGTCCATTGCACAGCGGGGCTGGGTCGTGCCCCCGCAGTCTGTATTGCTTACTTGTATTGGTATCATAACTTCACATTGGATGAGGTAGTCACATCCTTCACTTGCTGCTCTTCTTGTATGGAGTTTTATTGATAATCTCCTGTGCTGGCATGAGGGCATACCTCATAAACTTTAATGGCTTCATGTATGGTCTTGTCTTTTAATGCTACACGTATAATTTTATGCTGAAGTTTAAAAGTGAAGCAAATGGGGTGTTTCTTTGGGACAACATTCGAAGCACGTACATGAGTAATTTTGAGCCTTGAAGCACTGAATCTTGTTTTTTATGGCACATAGAATCTACATTTGTCGAATATGGTCAAGTAGCAAGCAGCTCATGTGTACTGCTGCAGGCATATGCATCATTAACTCGCATCAGGCCGTGCGGACCCAAGAAAGACGCCATCCGTGCTGCCACATATGACTTGGTTGGAGATCATGACTTCCATGCATTCCACAGCTTTCCAGCAGATTCCTTCGCCGCTTTGACTCCAGAGCAGCGATCTGCTTTGCAATATCGCATCAATTTTTGGGAATGAGATGAAGGGCAGAAGCAGCCCTTCAGTCAATTCTTAATGGCTGTCTCTGCGCCAACGGGATAAGAATTGCTTTTGGAGGCACTAGAGTGTTCGCCCAATTTTGCAAAAAGATGTGTTGAAAAGGGTGATGTAGGTGGAGAAGAATTTGGACGTGTGCAGTGTAAGTTGTCAAGGCAATTTGCTTGATTATTACGGCCACTAATGTGAGGAGAATTACCAGGTCCCGCTGCTTTCGAAGGTTTTAGTTTGAAAAGTAGTTGTGGAGTAGGGTTTTGCCTGCACAGGGATGTGCCCCTTACCTGGCTAAGAGTAGAATTAATGGCAGCAGCTGTACCTATCGTCGCAGAGCTGACAATTGAGTTGTGTTTCTACTTAGCAAACACAGAGGTTGTGGTATCACAGAGAATCCGATACCTGGAAATCATTGAGTACTGGCTACATTGTGTCCGAGGGTTTTATTTGTGTGGTGTATTGATATTCTTTTTACTGTGCTTGTGCCATTTAGAGGAGCACCTGCTCATGCAATGGGAGAGTGCAGCATTTGGTGACAACGATGCTGTGAAGCAGCAGGTCACCTGTGTGGGACAATTCTGGTATTGTGCGAGTCAATTTGTATCGTGAGGGAACATGACAGTCTCTTATGGGCAGTCCTCTCGATGTCTACGTGGTGGTCCTGATTAAAGTGGTCTGCTGGCTTCTTCAAATTGCATTTGGGAAATACCGCCCATGATGGCGGGCATCAACACATCACGCGAATGTGCTTGTTCTGTGCAGTTGTCTCAGTATATGAGGCGCTGTGTGCAAGGCAAAAATGTTGTCGCAGTGTCTCTCTTGTAGTTCTTAGTGCTGGCCCTTTGATCTGTTTGAGTGAACACAGTGTTATTCTTAGGAAGCAGGTGGAAGGCATAGACTTCATATATGTGTGTGGAGGAAACTATTTCAGGTGTTTGTGTACATGTAACACTA
>KV908702.1:55000-60000 GCA_002005505.1 Botryococcus braunii | reverse complement strand
TGGTCCCTTGGTACAGGCAGACCCTGGTACACTGGTACAGGCACACCCTGGTACCCTGGTACAGGCACACCCTGGTACCCTGGTACAGACACACCCTGGTACCCTGGTACAGGCACACCCCTGCTGCATCGTGCCAAATGTTGCCGCCCAAATGAAGAGCACACGCTCCTGGCCCTATCCTCCGAAGGTCCCACGTTCGGAGGACCCAAGCAAGGCCCCCCTTTCAGTGCGTACCACCACCATGGCTGCCAGCACTGCCTCCCCCATCACCACCAGGACTGCCACCACCGCCTCCCCCATCACCACCAGTGTCCCTTCATCAGTATATTTAACTTGGCGCCACCGCGCAGCACTAGAAAGGGGGGGCGCCACCACTGGAGGCAGGCCCGCCCGGTGGACTAGAGGGCGCGAAGCCGCGCAGCTCCCATGAGGAAGAAGAGGGCCAGAAAGCGCGTCACGACGTACAGGCCCCCCAGCATGGCGATGTTGCCTGATAACGAGAAGTTGTTGAGGCGCCTGACGGCGGGGGGAAACAGCTCCATTGCGTCTATTGCGTTCCCATCTGGATCAAACAGTGTCAAACCTGCACCAACCCCACCCACCCCAAAATCAGGTGCATTCTACATTTTACAGGTCCCACAGCTCCAAAGGAGGTGCCATGGGTGTGTTGTACATTTTACATCGTCGTCGAGCACCGAATATCTTACTATGCGTACACTGCGCATCGTAGATCGTCATCGGATACCACATGAGGTGTTATGCGTACAGTGTCACCAAGCGCTCTTATTTGGTGACTACAAGTCATCCACGTTTCTGGGTTCCCACTCGGTCCTTCGCCGCTCCCATTGAGCGGGTCTGCAGTTGTGGATGCAGTGGAGGGAAGCCCCATACAGTGGATCGAATCCCCTTCAGGGGCCCCACTCTCTGCCCTCAAAGAAGTTGCATTGCATGATCAGTTCGACCGTTTCTCGGAGACGGGCCCACCAGGATTTTCAGCGCTGTATATCTGTGCACACACACACACACACACACACACACACACACACACACACACACACACACACACACACACACACACACACACACACACACACACACACAGGGAGGCAGACACTTCAAACAAGCCGAGGGGAAGGGTGAAAAGGGGGTCAAATAGCAAAGAGGAAGGGTGGAGAGGGGTCAAAAAGGGTGCGAGCAAATGGGAGGGATCCACTTAGAGGCTTAGTGGTTTGTTTAAGGTGGAATGGGGTTGAGGGCCCAGTAGACGGTCCAGAGGTCTAAAAATGAGGAGGAGGAAGATGAAAAACGGGCGATGTTCACCTGAAAGCTCATTTTGCAACATGGCTGCAAAGGCAAAGGTCAGATAGCTCATCTGGCCCAGCCACCTGAAGTAGACGGGCGTGACGGCCACCAAAAACCCGCTGAAGGCCAGTAACAGCAACAGCACGAAGGTCAGCACTATCACGCCGTACACTGCGTTCCTGCGTACCGCTCACCATGCTCGTCTCAGGATCGAGTCCAAGATACTCCGAAGTTGTTTTGTTCCCCTTTGCTTCATTGCCATGTGTGTCGGTTCCATCGTGTATGTTCCCACCACATCACAAGCGCAGTGGCTGCCGATGTTCAAAATCGCTGACTTCTCTGTATACATATATTTGAACAATTATATTTAAACAATCACAACAGAGGGTCGTGAGTAAGTGGGCCAAGATTTACTTGGTGACCCTCCTCAGCTACTCCCCAAATGGTTTGGGGTTCAAATCCCCTCACTGCTGATGAGACAATACTTCGCTACCATCTCATCAACCCTTCATCAGCGACTCCCAAAATTGCAGCAAAATCACGTCATTCCTTACAAACAGACTACTTTCACTTGATAGGTCTTCCAAGTGTGGCATTTCTGATGGCCCAGTCATGATGCAACAAGCATACTGTCGACTTCAACATTTCAAGATTGTTATGGTACATGAAATATCATAATACTTAACAATATGTAACAATGCATAGCAACACGCTGTGGTGTAAGGTACTGTAGTACACAATCTTAACTAAAACACTTTGGTGTTTTTAAAACACTATTCTCTGGGGGTGGACTTGGGAGCCCGATTCTCAGAGCTGTGCTGGGAATGATGCCCCAGATCCCGGCAGGGGCAAGGCAAGGCCCCAGCTCAGGGTTGTCGCCCACTACTAAACACAACAAAAGCACAGTGTATTCAAACCCCGTGGCCCTCCTCAGGCAGGCCCTTCAGCCCTAATGAGGTCAGACAAGATACAGAGAAGTCAGAGGGAGGAGAGGGCAAGCAAGAATGGTATGTGGCTCGCCAGCTATTGTGCAGCAGTAGACGGACGCAAGAGAATGAAAGTGGCTAGGGTGTGACAGGGGAGTCGTTAAGGTTAGAGTGGCGGGGGAAATGAAGAAGCAAAGCAGCTCACCCGCCAATCACAGCGCACATGCAGCCGATGTTCTCGCTGATGAGCTGGAATATGTTGAGGATTGCCTGCAGTCCCCACCACACTGGCCCTTGCATCACCATCCCCACCGGCGTGCACGCAGCCGATATTCTTCTATCTTTTTACAAAACAGCGTAGAGCGCCACAATGAAAACCTATCTTACAGGTGGGTTTTTTGTCCGTGCATTTAGTCCTTGAAGAACCTTCCCTTGAAGAAAGCATTCATTCAGTGCTGAACCAATTCCATAGTCTGGTTCTAGTGGCCCTCACATTTGCTATCAATACATCATCAAATCAGGTAGAAACCATCAGGCAGGGGGGCCGTACCGCAAATATGAGGAATTTTTTGATGTTGTACTGGTAGTGGATCATGAAGTAGATGATGGTTGCAAACAGAGAAGTCTGGATGACCTGCACACCAATGCGCACCTCCTCCTTTGCGGCTGCCACTCTCCAAGACAGGGCCAAGGGAGCACCGATGGAGGGGTAGCATTTGGGACCAGGAGGAGAGCAGAAGATGAGTGAAGGATGAGCTGGACGGGCCCGGTGGGGGCGGGGGTACACTGTTGGGGTTATAAAAGGAATGCACACGACGATGCACAAGCTACAAGGCCAGTGTGGAACAAGGCCAACTTGGTGGTGGGCGCATGAGAGATTTTTGGGGGGTGGGGGGGGGGGGGAGGGGGAGTTGAACTCATCTTGTCCGACAAGATCACAAGAAAAAAAAACACCTTCTTGCTAACTTTTAAATTGCGAGTCTCATTGCTGCGAGGTGCCCCCCCGCCCCCCAGACGAGTAAAGGCAAAGAAAGACAGGTTAAGAAATGATTCTCGACAGAGTTGGTAAGCCACCTTACTTAGATTAGTAATAAAGTAGATAATGACAGAGTATTGCAGACATAAGGCCCTTGAAATGAGACAGAGACATAGGACAGCTTACGAAATCTTAATTCATTTGTCAAATGCATGGCCCATGGCCCGTACAGAAACAAGGGGCTACCTCAAAGGGGACAATGACGAGAGTCTTAGCCAGAAAGTAGGACGGAACGCTGTACATTTTTGCCTGCGTTTCACTGTGGCCCCAGAAAGCTCCTCTTCAGACTGTGCGAGCTGTCAGGAGCGCGTTAAATTGAAATTGCAATCTAAGAAACTCGCATCTGAAGCTGCTTCCTTCTGCAGAACGATAGTGACAGTCACATCGCAAGACTGAAACCACCGTTCCTGCTTGGAGAAAGTCGTGGGTCGCTGACCCCACACACCATCTACAGAATGCATTTGCAGTTGCTGAGGCATGCTAGCAGCTCTCAGGACGTGGGTATTACATTTTAAGCTCGGCTTAAAGCCGCGTTAGCAAGAACTCACGGCATTTCACACTTCTGCGTGGAACACATTGCTGAAGTGCTGCCCTGTCCCTGTGCGACAAGGATATATATGCGAACAGAGAAAAGTTCTAGTTGGTGTGCGGGTGTTGCGCGCACGCGCCTGTGTGTGTGTGTGTGTGTGTGTGTGTGTGTGTGTGTGTGTATGTGTGTGTGTGTGTGTGTATGTGTGTGTGTGTGTGTGTGTGTGTGTGTGTGTGTGTGTGTGTGTGTGTGTGAGCGCGAGCGCGAGCGCACGCGTGCAAGCGTGATAGAGAAGAGGGAAGGGGAGGGAGGGAGAGGTAGAGAGAGACAGACAGACAGACAGACAGACAGACAGAGAGGGAGACAGAAAAAGGGGGGGGGGAGAAAGAGGGGGGTGGGAGAGAGAGGGGAGGTAGACAGCAGCAAGGGGGGATACGGAAACGACGCAGATCAAACAGGGGAAGGGAAAATTGATACTGGGCCAGAAGACAACGTCTTAAAAAACCCATACAACTGCTTACCAGACTCAATGCAGATTGGCTGCATGGCGCACATGCAATTTGGGTTGGAAAACTACAACCTGGGGCTATCCAGTCCTCCAAAGGGAGGCAGCCACGTTCAGCAGCACAAAAATCACCGGCTAATCCGAAGAAGGCCAATGAATATGATCTCAGTACATCACGAGCGTCCAGCATCGACACCCAATTGGAGGAATACTGCAATATCCTGCAAATTGCTAGCTTGAAAACCAAACCAAACATTGTGCCGACAGACGGTTCTCCATGCGGGTCCCAGGAGGTTCAGTGATAGGCTCAGCTCTCATCCAAGCTAAGTCTTGAAGGCCACAAAGCCGTTATTCCAGTTTAAGTGGTTTCCCTAGAAGTGACTGAGAAGAGGAAGCATACCGACGAAGCAAGAGGCGTTCGCGATCCCAAACGGTGACGGTGGTGAAGCTGGGCGTGAAGCAACTGATGGCCAGAATGAACCAGAAAGATGCGGCTCGATTGTACATCCCATTACCTGCTGACCTGTCCAGCTGTAGGTACATCAACCCCTGTACGATCCCAGACAGCCAGCCTCCGCTGAAATTCCCTTGTCGGGGGAGGCTGGGACCCACTTCTGCCTGTCCCAACTGTCTGCATGTGCATGCATTCCTGTGTGTGTGTGTGTGTGTGTGTGTGTGTGTGTGTGTGTGTGTGTGTGTGTG